>JAVGWN010001402.1:0-12442 GCA_034552555.1 Semaprochilodus insignis | reverse complement strand
TATAATATAATATAATATAATATAATATAATCACCTACCACATCAGATTTGGTGGTAAATTTCTGGGTCTGTAAACTCTCTATGGCCATCCATTTAATAGGAAGTTTGGCTCTCTTATGGTCCTGGATGCTGTAGTACTCTTTATCAAAGATGTCCCGCGCCATGCCGAAGTCAGCCACCTTCACCGTGAACGTTTCGTCCAGCCTGCCACAGGGGTTATAAGTCTCATTATACGGAGTACGGAGCTTTAGAGCAATAGCTACTTCCCAGCTCTCCACCTTTCCAGTGAAACACCACAGACAAGTCACTCACATGCAGTTCCGTGCCGCCAGGTCTCTGTGCACAAACTTCTTCAGCGCCAAGTACTCCATTCCTTTAGCGACCTGCAGCCCGAAGCCGATCAGATCCTTCACGGTGGGGCTCTAATAACACAGGACACCAAATACACAAGTAAACACAAAGTATCAGTGCGTTAGAGGAATCTGGGGTTATGTATTCACACAGCTTCTCCGGTTTACCCTACACTGTAGGCCAGGTTTGGGTCCAGAGTTTGCTTCCTTAGTTTCACACTAGAGGTAACGAGGCCACGAGTAACGGAGCTAACACCTGTACACCTGCTCATTCATGCCCCTGTGCTGGTGTGAGTGGATCAGACACAGCAGTGCTGCTGGAGTGTTTAAACACTGTGTCCACTCACTGTCCACTCTATTAGACACTCCTACCTTGCTGGTCCACCTTGTAGATGTACAGTCAGAGACGATAGCTCATCTGCTGCTGCACAGTGCAGTGTTGGTCATCCTCTAGTCCTTCATCAGTGGGCACAGGACGCTGCCCACAGGACACTGCCCCACAGGACACTGCCCCACAGGACACTGCCCACAGGGCGCTGCCCACAGGACACTGCCCACAGGACGCTGCCCCACAGGACACTGTTAGCTGGATAGTTCTGGTTGGTGGACGATTCTCAGTCCAGCAGTGACACTGAGGCGACCAGCAGCACTGCTGTGTCTGATCCACTCACACCAGCACCACACACACTAACACACCACCACCACGTCAGTGTCACTGCAGTGCTGAGAATGATCCACCACCCACATCATACCTACTCTGTGGTGGTCCTGTGGGGGTCCTGACCATTGAAGAACAGGGTAATACAGTACACAGAGAAACAGATGGACTACAGTCTGGAACTGTACAACTACAGAGTGTCCTGTATGGTCAGTGGAGCTGATGGAGTGGACAGTGAGTGGAGATATAAGGAGGTGGACCTAATGATGTGCCCGGTGGGTGTGTATTTGCATATTCTAATGATCTACAGTTGGATATATGATATAAGGTTTTAAATAGTCTGATTATGTACCTAAGACACAGTACCGAATGTGAGAAGACTAGAACATGCCACATACACCTCTTTCCTCAGTCGGAGTAAAACACCACCCCTGTGGAGTGGGGAATGTTTTGGTGGGACGGAACATTGATTGACACTCGTTTCTCATCTTCATCACTGAGCTTTCAGCTGTGCTCCGTCTGCAGTTTGCTGGCACCTACTTTATCTCCTAAACCCTGCACCGAGGCCTGGATCATCCCAGGGGCCGCAGCCTCTAGGGGGCTCCCGTGAGCAGTTATGAGGAAATCTAAACTGTGGTTTTGACTCATGGTGAGAACTTCACCAGCGGCAACAAAAAAATGTTGATTCAGATTCACCATTGCGGTTGAGTGATGAGTGATGAGTTGAGTGATGACTGTAATCCTGCACTGCAAAAAATGATATCTTGGCAAGTCAAGTTATCTTATATCTGATATCTTCTATCAGATATATTTAAATTTTTAGTATTTTGTTTATATTTTCTGGATTTTTTGTATATACAGATCTTATTTATTATTTGTATATTTCCAGACACTTCTGTTCTTTCCTCTGTGCTGCTGTAACATTGTAAATTTCCCCACTGCGGGATTAATAAAGGACTATCTTATCTTATCTTAATTATATATGATTTATTATAAAAGTCCTTTGAGCTCAGATTTAAAATGATTTCCAGATTTTCTACTTGTTTTCAGTGATAGTAGTGAATGTTCTCTCTATACTTGGCAGATCATTATGCTGGTTTAAGGAGGTTTCTTAGAATAAGCACATTTATTTCCCAATAAAGTCAGAAATCTTAAAAAAAGTAGAAAATGTCTGTAAATAAGATAAATAACCTTTAAATTAGTTAGCAAAAATCTCATAATGAGACATTTAATATAATTGTACTTGCTACCCTATCGTTTTGTGTGTGCTCCAAGTGGTGGATGAAGCACACCGACCATGTACCCGAGTTAAAGTATAGACCCCCCCCAAGGTAAAATCCTCCTCCAGTGTGAGTAGAAGTTGCTCCTCCTTCAGACCTCCACTGGAGTAACAGTACTAAAGTATTTCCCTTCAAATGTACTCAAGTATGGAGAGTAACAGGTCTGCCTCATTTTCTCCTCCTATCCTCTTATAGCCACGGTTCTGCATTATGTGATACATCATCGATCACCTGTCTGATTATGATGTGTAGTCTGTATTTACGCTGTGCGGCCAAAGAGCGGACGCTTGCTTTATTTGTGCCCTGGTTGTTAGATCCATGTTGGCTCTTGTTAACGTTTGCGGAATCTCGTCTTGACTGAGAACAAGCAGTTACAGTGGGGACACTGCGGATAGTGCGCTCCCATGGTGGTGCTGCATAGGCCTCTTGTAACCTGCGGTTATCTGTGTTAGCCCAAAAGCGAGGTAGGAGCCCACCACACCCATACCTCTTTTCCACAAACAAAGTGCCGGTGCTGGTGCTGGTTCCTAGGCTCTACTGAACCATTTAAGAACAGGCCCCCTTTACCACCAGTTTGAGAGTTGAGTGATTATGTATCTGGAGGTGGGCGGTCCTTAGTCCGTGAGCAGAAGTCGGCAGACAACGCTTAAATCCAACGTGGTGGTACATGTTCTTCAAGTGCAGACTGTACTTCCTGCTTTGAGGGCGTATATCTCACCATCCAGAACCAGCTCTTTCAGCATCTGTGCTCAGCCCAGTGGGACCGTCATAGACAGTGATCACACACAAGACGACAGGTACGTGTTTACTCTGTCCGTTATGAAGGTGGACTATTGTAAATCAGTATGTTAAGGTTCTTAGCTATCTGTAGTGGTTCCCACATTCCGGATCTCCTGCACGGATTAAACGGCGAGTGTTTTGAATATTTCCCATTTTAGCTCATTAGAAGACGGACGCCTCCTGTTGAATGGGCTCATCCACGAGCACATCACCGGTGGGATATGATTGTTCCCGAGATTGTTCCAGCTCAGTGCAGTTCATCGTGCAGCGCCACGCCCTTTTGCTGCTTGCATCACGGGTTCCACGGCTCCAGACCAGAGAGCTAATGGTGCTGGAACGACAACAATTTTTCCAGCAAAACGGTTCGAGATTTGGATGGAAAAGGGCTCCCAGAGGTCCATAACCTGATCATCCGGACCTGCATGCTCCTCACGAGCGAACAGTTAGTGTACACGGCTATGTTAGTAAATCAAACACCGACCCCGGCACGCTGTGGAACACTCCTACCGTCCACAGAGTACAAACTGCAGGGAGGAACGAAACGGAAAGCCCCTGTTTACCCTGTCTTTAGAGCGGATGAAGTGTCTGAGGTCTCCGTGTTTCATGTATGGCAGGACCACCAGGGGGAGTCCGTCAGCGGGCAGCAGGATACCCAGCAGGGACAGCACATGAGGGTGGTGGAAGGCTTTCATCAGGATGCCCTCTCTCAGGAACAGCTCCACCTCCTCTACCTCTGTTATTCCTGTTAACAGTGTCGGGAAGAACACTTCAGAGAAGGCAGGGACGGCTGAATACTGAATTCTACTGAATTCTAATCAGGAATTCTAATAAGCTCACTGGACAAAAAATTAGTCACCTATTTCCACACATGGAATGAGACATTCACAGCACTGTACCATCTCTTCTCAATCTGGATGTAGCCACATCAATGTTCAGACACTCTTACATCAAGGAATTGGTCAGTTGGTCCAGATTTGGTGGATGCCTTCCCGGGCACAATTCCCAGGAGAATTCCCTGTAGACTGGGATTTTATCCACTGCTGGTAGACCCGTATGACCGTACGCTTCCATACACCTGCAGATTCAGCTACTTCCTTCACACTATGGTCTTTGACACGCCCAAATGCAGTCACTCCTTTTAGCCAATCATTAACATCTGCTCTGGAGCCATTTTCCACACACGGAACGAGACATTCCCTGCACTGTACCACCTCTTCCCAATCTATGGGTCCCGTCACTCACACCCCGCAGGGATTTATAGATCCATCATCCTCGTGCAGCAACATCTGCAGGAGCCTGAAGGTACTACCACCTTAAACACGCAAGGTGACTCATTTTTTGTCCGGTGAGCTCATATATAAATATATATATATATAAATATGTAATATGAAAATATGCACTAGTATTTGCAGTAGAGGACGCGTTAACTTGTTTTCACTTCTAAAATCAACTAACCATGTGATTTGACTGAGGGTGTTCAAACTTTTAAATACTTTTAGCTCTAATTAAACTTATAACAGGATAAAGAGCTTTGGCTCCATGTGGGGTTTAAGACGTAAATTCACTCACTGTTCAGCGACTTCACTGCACAGTGGACTTCACGGTTGTTACTGTCAGTGAGGTAGCCGTGATACACCGTCCCAAAATGACCTGCAGAGATTCGAGGAACGAGGAAGGAAGAGCAGAGAGAGCAAGACGACTATAAGCTGGATACCACAAATGAGGCCTACTAAAACCCATCTGGAGGCCTGGTTACCCTTGCCGATGATCTGGTCCTGCTGGAATCTGAGCTGCTCTGGACAGATTAGCACGTCCTTCACCTCCTCCAGCAGCTGTGGTCGCAGGGTTGACACAGAGAACCTCTCAGAAGGCACCAGAGGAAGAGCAGCAGGATCTAAAGAGGCAGCGTAAGCCAGCCCAGAGAATGCCATGCCAGAGCCATGAGAGGAGCCATGGGACAGTTCTGCAGGAGGACAGAGGGACAGAAAATTATGACCACCTCATGTCCCCTCTGGACTTCCGTAGGTAATGTAATTATGGGGGAAATATTTTATTTGCTGACACTTTTTAAAACTATCAGAGTTGATTTCTATTCTGGCCTCTAGGGGGCACTGCAGAAAGAGACAACATCTAGCATGCTACTCCTCCCCTTACCTAACACCGGTGCAGCTGATTCGGCCAATTTAGGAGCTACAGAAGAGTTAATTAGCAGTGGCAGACTGTAGCTGGGACTAGACTCTGCAGGATGGTGGTACTCCAGGAGGAGGGTTGCGGACCACTGGGCTAGATCACTGTGTCAGTGTGATGTATAATTGATTATAGACCCAGTTCGGAGTAACATGTGATCTCCATATGAAAAGCATAGCCGTGTCTGATTTACCTCGTCTGTAGTCTCCTACGGGTGATGCCTCCAAGCCTATGCCATTCCGAGAGGAATATCGCGACAGCCGAGCCTCTGCTTGCATAGCTGTGAACAAGACAAAGCTCTCTTCAGATGAACTAGTATTATTAAGAGTTTGTATTATTATTATTATTATTATTATTATTATTATTATTATTATATAGAGTATATGCTGTGTTCATACAGTGCATATATCATGTACAGTGTTAATGTTACTGGTTGAACTGGTCTTTAAAAAACCACAGTATTATTATCAGGTTTGGAGAAGTACATCAGAGCACGATGTACCAGACAGACATGCTTTACTAACAATAACTATAAACAATTGGAAACTCATAATAGTATTATGGCCATTTACTTTTGAATAATATTATTATTTTATTTTAAATAATAATATATTTTGGAAATCAAAAATTTCCTCAGTGTCAGCTTCCTATTCACTGGCTTTATTTTTCCCATTCCACCTTAAACTGCTGGCAACTGCTGTTAACTGCTGCAACATTTAAGGTAGAATGGAAAAATTCAAGCCAAATGGTGGTGATTAGGCAGCTTCCGCCTCCGCTTTTTTTGAATTGCTGCCATTCGCAGAAACAACCAGAATTCCGGCACTGAAACATGGATTTGCAGTTGCCATTTTGTGTCAGATCTGCCGGGGGTAAATCATACCGTAAATCATAGATGCCAACTACAGGGGCACTGGGTCATTCCCACCCATCCTACTGCCCGGCTGAGGTTGGTCTGTTCACCATGCTGCAGTTCTGTGTTCTCTGTAGTTTAAATCGAGTCCAGAAAACGACTCAGTTATGATTCTAGATCTTTCTCTGAGCTGAGAAGAGAAACGGCTGCAGCTGATAATCTGAGTTACAGTCTTACACCAATGAAGACACACAGTTTGGTGGCAGTGGGCTCTAATGTTAGCTAGCTATAGCTAGCACACCTAGCTAACGTTAGCTCCCACTGATAAACACCAAACTGGCCCTTTGTGGAGACCCTTGACTAGACTGTGGGGTTTATAGGGTGTTTCTTGCTACGAACCCACATCTACATGTTCCGGTTGTTAGCTGGTTTATGTGCTGTTCAGCTAAAGCTAATATAGTTAGCCTTAGCTCTGCCTTAGCTAGATAGCTAGCTATCTTTCTTTATCAGCCCTTTTCTGCCTGACAAGCCTGATAACTGAAACACGAAGACGTGACTTCATAGCAAGAAACACCCCAAAAACCCCACAGACTGTATCAAGTATCTGTAAAGGCCCAGTTTGGCTTTGCCAGTAGCTGCTAACATTAGCTAGATTCGCTAGCTAGCTAACATTAGAGCCCACTGGCACCAAACTGTGTTTTCCTTCATTGGTGTAAGAACTGTAACTCAGCTTCTCCGCTGCAGACTCTCCTCTCCTCTCTCTCAGCACAAGGAAAGAGCTAGAACGATAACTGAGTCGTTTTTGGACTCAGCCAGTGCAGTAGAGGCTACGACCTGGACATGAATGTCGCTACGTCAAGACTTAACAAGGGGCTTTATGTTCAATAACGGGTGGCCCCCGGGTGTATATTTGCTTCTGATGGGTGCAGAATCTCCTGAGTCCAAAAATATAGGATTCAGTCCTAATTAAGATTCAAATAATTATACATTATCTTCATTTCTGTCTACAATCTGTGTATGATAATGATCTTGTGTTCTACAAACTATGGGGAGGGGATTAGACAGTGTTAGCTAGAACAAACGCAGTTCTGCTTATAAGGCAGAACTCTACAAAGCAGGTTTAGACCTCTGTAGATGTGGAAGTTCTACTTGAAACAGAGATCCATGAAAGATCACGTCGAGTCTAGCTGCCTTTAATTTAAGGGGATAATCTCATGTCATTCCCGGTTTCTCCGCTTCCCCTAATAAATGCAGCCTTGTTCCGGAATGTTCTACCTCTCAGTCTGACTAAGGGGCATGTTCTGGCAGGAAAGTGACATCAGGCCATACCCTCTATAAGCAGTGTTTTAGCCCATACTGCTTTGCATTAAGGGCCAATATAAAGCAACCAATCAGAACAGAGTTCATTTCCATATATCAGCCCTAAAGGCACAGTAACAGAAACAGCATGCTTGAGTCTTAGGGACAAAGGAAAACCTCAAAGGAAAAGACGGAATGCACAGAAATGACAGGCCCTTTAACATCCAACGGTACATGTAATGGATAACGGTAAATAAGGAAGCACGGTATTCCAAACAGTAGTGAATTCCGAAACAGAAGTTCGGCCTCACCTTTCTTCTTCTTGTGCTTGTGACTCATTACAGCGAACGCCAAAGCAGCACCTATACCCAGCGCTGCCAGTATACCCAGCACAATGACGACCGTGGAGTGGTTTCTGACGTACACCACGCGGCCAATCTTGTACAATTCCCCGTTGACTAAAACCTGGAATGAGGCCCAAACAGAGAACTTGAGTTTGGTTAAATACAAAGGAGGTTAATGAAGATCCAGCAGCACCTGAAGCTGCTCGTCTCACCTCGACTTGCGCCCCCTCCCCGGTGATGCTGACATTCTTGGGGAGTCTGCAGACGATCTCGTTGTCCAGAACTTTGGCGTTGCAGTCCACTCCAGCTATCGTCATGACTATGTCCATGCACTGACTCACCGGGTTCAGCTTAAGGTGCTGGAATCAGTAGTTGCAATCAGTAATTAGTACCGCAAGAACACAGTAGCTGGGCTGACAGTACCACACAAACCAAAGCACAAACATACACATGCGAGCTGCACCACGGACAGAACACTAGTCCTAAGAAGACTCTTAAAAGGACGGTTCTTCAGGGGTTCTTTAGTAAAGACAATGGATCCATATAGAACCACGAACACTCAAAGAACCATTTGTATGCTTATATGTTTTAAACTGTGTGCTTAATTAGCTTAGCACAAAACAGGCTTCTACTATTGTTGCTCTACTGAGCTACAACACACTGCACCATGCAAACGACCATTTAACCATTTAAGCATGCAAATGATTGTAGGAGTCATTTTCACATTTGTCATCTACTGTAACATGTTTGGAATTCTATAAAATGTGCTGGTGATAGTCATATTGATTCCCGCTCTCAAGATTATCCGCTTTGGTCCATGTACTTACATTGTTGTTTATTTTCAAGCTGTTTTTGTGGCCAGTTTCTGGATTTTCAAACTCCAGCCTTCATAATTTCTTAACACAAGGATAAATAAAGCACTAAACGGAATATTAGACTTTATCCAGCACTAGAATTCCTTTTTATCAGGAAGTAATAAGCAAAATAATATCAATAAAGTCTGACTCAACACCCCCTAACACTGGTTATGCAGCCCCAATGCCACTGCAATAACCACAACATTTAAACCAATAGCTGAAAGACGAAAATCTCATTTCCATGATGTTCCGGTCACCCCAAAAAGCCCACCATCAGCCAAAACATGTTTGAAGTCCACCTTAAATGTTTTTAGCTTCTTTAGTGTAGAACTGGAGCTATAAGGCTAATGAGACAACCCAATAATCTCCCAAACCGTTTCCACAAATACCGGAGCCAAGCTTCTCAAAACTTGTTTAAACCGGATCCAGGTCTTAATTCAGGTCACAGACACGTCAATGAGGTTTAGAAAAGGGATTCTCAACCGTTTCCACCCCAATAACTTCAAAGCGCAGCGGCCCACCAGAAACTTTTAGAAACACACTTGCAGTAACAGCACCCCAAGAAACCGCTCCATCAGCAAGCCAGCAGCTATGCTGTCTCAGACTGAAGGTGTTTAATCCGCCTGCTACTGAGACGTGTTTATTTGTACATGCGTACATTAATATACATATATTCATATTAATATACTTGATATAACACTAATATGGTTATGTATGATGTTTCCGGCCCACTACAAACTACTGTCTCCCCCTGACTACATGCCTACGGCCCACTAGAGGGTGCTTCATGGCCCACTGGTGGATCTGTGGCCCACAGGAAGCCCTGGTTTACAACACAGTATGGCTTACTATGAACCTTAGCACGAAGTTAAAGCTGGCTTCCAGATCGAGTTTCCCATTTAATCTTGAGTTGGGCTGTAGGTACAATACTGTAACCACGATTTAAGGTAGAGCGGAAACTTCGAATAGGAAGCTGCTGAGCGGAAAATACTGAATATTGTAACACTGTGTTTGGTGACTGTTGATTCTCAATATCTAATGTAATTAGTGGTTTATGCTGTACGCAGGGATTTGTCATGGACAGCTATTCATTTTGGGTTGTGCTTAGACCCCCGAGGGCTAGTGGCTGTATTCTTCCCCATTACACTCATCCGCTCCAACGAACAGCGTAAGGGCGCATCGCTAACAATAGCTTTAGAAGGGCGTTGCATATGGTGGTGTTTTTTAATATCATGCCAAACGTTTATTATAGCACTGCAACATATCGCAATATACAGAGTCATGGCACCAGCTGTTTGGGGCTGATGGTGGGGTCTGTGTGTGGCGCAGACCCCATGAAGCCATGAACCCCAGTTGTCAACAAGGCACTGTGCAGGCTGGTGGTGGTTCCATACTGGTGTGGGGTGTGTTCCTATGGCACGGGTTGCCTAAACACATGATTGACCAGTGCCCGCTACGTTTCGCTGCTTGGTGACCATTTGCAGCCCTTCATGGACTTCATGTCCCTCCACAATGATGGGATATTCCATCGGGCCCAAGACGTTCAGAATTGGTTCGAGGAGCATTCTGGAGCGTTCTGATGAATGATGTGGCCTGCACGTTCGCGCAACATGAGCCCAATCAAGCATATATGGGATGTGGTGGTGGGGGTGTCCATTCGCACCCAAGATCCTGCACCTACAACTGCCACAGAGCTGTGGGTGGAAATCCAGACGGCATGGCTCAACATCCCTCCAGATGTCTTCTGTCCACTTGTGGAAACAATGCAACATTGAGTTGCTGGACTTCGGGTCCAACAAGATACTAGTTCCTGTACCGTGACTTTTGGCTAGCCAGTGTATAAGCAACGTATGAAGCAAATATGTAGAGCGATTTTGCCGTGTATTGGTGGAAACGGTTTTGATGACTACTTACTTCCATTGTTTGTTAGCACTGCTAGCCTAGCAGAAACAAAAGATGGACACCAAACATGTCGTGGCCTATCTGGAGTAAAAAGAAACCCATGTAAATTCGATTTAGGCCAAACTCCTCCTTCAACACCAAAGGGTACGTAGAATGCAGACGCACATGCACTGAGACTTTAGTCTGGCCCGGCTCCAGCTGGAACACGTGTTCATCATGCTCAAAAGCAATGGGGTGGCCATTCGGGTGGCAGCTGAAAGGCTGAGTATAAAGATCCTCAGCTCCGTCCATGCCCACAGAGAGGAGACCGTCCGAATCCTCACACGCTGGACTCACACACTCCACCTGTGTGGGGCTGACAGGACCCTCACACACCTGAGGGATTAGACACAGCAGTATTCAGTCAATACAGGTAATGTCTAAGCATAAGAGAAACAGGAAAACAGATGATGCGGTCTTACACTCTGCACAGGGCTGGAGTTCTTGGGTCTGTAGTAGACTGTCGTTTTGGAGGGTGTGTCCAGATTCTGCCCCATGATGATGATTCTGGACCCTCTTCAGGAGACAGGAGAATGCATATTCACATGCCAGACTTTCTGAAATACTAGGCGTTGACTCTGACACTATTTGTTGGCTGGTCGACTTTATGACAAGGAGGCCACAGAGAACTCGTGTTAACTGCACTGTCTGAGGCCCTGAGGCAATCCTGTAGAGCACACCAGGGCCTAAGTCCAGTTTCTCAGAGTTGGCCTCCTGTCATAAAGTCCACCAGCCAATAAATCGTGTGTCGTGTTGCTCTTGTTATTTGACCTCTACACCAATGATTGCCAGGGTATGTCTGAGTCGAGGTTTAGGTTTGCTGAGGATTCGGTGATCGGTAGTCTTCTGCAGGCCGGTTTTCCAGTTCTGAATTATTTCATTAGTTTAATTTTTTTTTTAATATCCATTTGTACACCTATATGATGACATCTTCCATATATGTAAACGTTATGTGTACTCATGTATATTTATGTACATGTGCTGATTGCGTTAACTGCTGTCTGCAAACCAGATTGCCTCGAGAACTTTGAAGACTATCTATACATATATAAATAAATAAATAAAACATGTTGCATTTGCTATATACTACTAACCGTACGACTGACATCTATTTCGCAGTGTCTGTTTATGTTGTCTCTAAATCTCCAGCACTACTACAGCATAACAGACACAGTTTAAGTTTAATGTTTTAGTCTTTTATGCACAATAATAACTTTTACAATGCAGTTTAAATGTGATAAACTAGAATGTACACGTTATTTCAAACATATGTTGGGGACACAAATCTTATTCCATAATGAATAACTATAGGGAGCTGGTAAGTATTTGAAACTGTTCAGTCTCCTTAGACAGACAGTGGCAGTGCAGTGGGTCGTTCTGAGAAGCTGAGCAAGAGGTCCCCCTGCAAAAGCCTGGACAATGGTCACAGCCATAGCCATGGGCTCACCTTCCCTATCGCCAAACGATATTAACGCCAAAAAAGACAAAGAAGAATAATCATTATTAGTGTTATTATAGGGCCCCCTGGTGACTCGGAGGCCCTATGTGACCAGGCTGGACAAATGCTGGACAAACTGATTCGTTGTACACACGTAAAACAAATGTGGTTCTTTAAGGGTTCTCTAGCACGCCTTGCAAAATGAATTTACACTGACATACTAAAGTCAGTGATATCAGTATGTCAACTGATTATGGAGGGGTGTTCCTTCAGGGACGGCTTGGGAGCGCCCACACCTGTATAAGACGGGAGGTGTTTCTTGTGAGTGAGGTTGAACACTGGCCACTGTGCTCGTGGCAAGGAGACAGGAGTCTGAACGAGGCATGATAGTGGGTGCCAGATGGGGACGTTCCATTTCTGAAGTTGTGCGGGCATTTAACATTCCTCAATCCACAGGG
>JAVGWN010001401.1:0-12444 GCA_034552555.1 Semaprochilodus insignis | reverse complement strand
TAGTATGTTGCTATAATACATTTTATGAACATATCATTAAAAAATAAGTGCTATGAATTTATATGGGGGGGCATGGAGTTCTTTCCTTAGAACACTAGCCTCGCTGTGTAGACGCTGTGCTTCAGTTTTGCTAGCACTCATCGTGAGCTGTTTACATGCTTCTAAATGATCCTATGCTACAGGCACTCAGAGAGTCATTAGATAATATGGGAGTGAATACATACGACTCCATAATCAAAACCATTCATGATAAATAATAGTTTTCAGGGTGAATGTGGATGAATTTCTGTCCGATTCCCCCCAAAATTCACTGATTATGTTGCTATGAGTCCAAAAGCATGCTTTACCTGAACCTGTGCAACTGCATCAACTGCATATTCCTGTTCATTTGCCCTGCCCTATACGGAAAGCTAAGTATGCTTAAATATGGTGGACTTAGATGCACACCGCGCTCTGTGACTTACCGATGGTCATCCAATAGATCTGCCGTGGAGGAATTCCTTTGGGCGGATTGCATTCCAGAATAACCAGCTGACCCTCTTCAACCTCGATTGGCTCAATTTTCTCTTTCGGGAACTTTGGAACATCTGGAAAAGACAGTCAAAAACAAGTCAGGGGCTCAAATCATGCAGGTGCAATGGCGTACTTCACCACGAGGGGGCAGCAGGCGCCTATTTCTCTTCTACCGACTTGAAGCAGATTTTGATTTACAGCACTTTCCCAGCCTTGATCCCAAAGCACCGTAATAACACACGCCATTACTGCTGCACCACCTCATGTCAAACCGCACTGAGTGACTGAAAAGCGGCCATGTTTTGTCACCAGTACCCCCTATGGCCTGGTTCCTTCGGCGGAAGATTTATGTGGTGGTTTTTAGAGCACTGTGAGGAATGTATCTGGGAGTATGATGAAGAGACCGGCCAGTCCATTTTTCACTGGCTCCATCCTCCTCAAGGTCCACACATACAAGCCCAATGAAGAGAGAACAATGCTCAGGGGTTTTGTGGTGGACTAATACAACGGACAACCACTCCCCCCTCCCCCCAAAGGGCCGGAGCGGCCGTTTCAATGGATTCCGTTCTCTAAATCACACTGAAAGGACTGTAATGGAATGCTGAAATGGAAGACTTGTACTTTACTCACTGGGAACAATGAATTCGATTTCCTCTGACATGGCCGTTCCGAGCTTGTTGGAGGCGTAACAGCGATAGCTGCCCTGGAATTCGGTCAGGTTGCCGTTGTTCGGAATCACAAATGTGCCAGAATCTTCTTCGGTTAATAACCTGGGGTCCTGATAGGGATCGAAGTCTTGCCCATTCTTTGTCCATTTGAATCTGGCAAGAGGAAAAGCAGGAATTAAGACCTCGATCCTTAAAGACAGACCTGCAGTTCCACAATATGAGGCTTCCAGATGTTAATAGAGCTGTATAATGTTATTATCTGAATCTATAATCCTGTATATATAATATCTGTATGGTACTGTATTACCTATAGTACTTGTGTAGAATGCATCTGTGTAGACTCATGTTTGACTCTTGTTTGACTAGACTGCAAGCTGGGACCTTTTTGCCCTGCGGCGGTGGAGTTTGACTGGAATTAACATCATTGTGGTAGTGGAGATTCATTAGCGCACAAGCCTGGTCACTGATATTGCTAAATTTGCACCATGTGTGCACCATGGTAGCAGAGTTTGGCTAGGCCATGAGCTGACAGCTTTGCACCGTGGTAGCACAGTTTGACTAGGCCATGAGCTGGGGGCAGAGTTTGACCAGGTCATGAGCTGGGTACGTTGCACCGCTGTATTAGAGTTTGACTAGGCCATGAGCTGGGGGCTTTGCACCACTGTAGTAGAGTTTGACTAGGCCATGAGCTGGGGATTTTGCACCACTGTAATAGAGTTTGACTAGGCCATGACTTGGGGGCTTTGCACCATGGTAGCAGACTTTGACTGGGCCGTGAGCTGGGGGCTTTGCACTGCTACATTGGAGTTTGACTAAGACATAAACTGGCAACTTTGCCTTATGGTAGCAGAGTTTGACCAGGCCATCATGAGCTGGGTATGCTGCACCGCTGTATTAGAGTTTGACTAGGTCATGAGCTGGGGGTTTTGCACCATGGTAGTAGAGTTTGACTAGGCCATGAGCTGGGTACGTTGCACCATGATAGCAGAGTTAGCTAGGCCGTGAGCTGAAGGCTTTGTACCACTGCAGTAGAGTTTGAGTAAGCCATGGGCTGGGGGCTTTGTACTGCGGTAGTGGAGTAATGACAGCAGAGTTTGACTACACTGTGAGCCAGTTTACTTTATAGTGTGGTAGCGAAGTTTGACTAAGTCATGAGTGGATGATTCAGCATTGTGACAGCAGTATATGACAAGGCCAAGAGCTGGGGACTTTCCACCACGGTGGGGGAGTTTGGCTAGGCCCTGAGCTAGGGGCTTTGCACCACTGTAGCAGAGTTTGACGGTGGCACGAGCCAGGGCACTTTTTTGTAGTAGTAGCGAAGTTTGACTAAGTCACGAGTAGGCGATTTTTGCATTGTGACCGCACTGTTTGACAAGGCCAAGAGCTGAGGACTGGTAGCAGAGTTTAACTGTGGGCCGGGACACATTTCAGCAGAGTAGCAGAGTCTGACTTGGCACTGCAGTTTTTATCCCTGTCAGCTGGAGGACTGTGTGTTTATGCATGTATGCTTTGTGGGCTGCTGGAACTGGAATTGTAAAGCATCCTTGGGTCTGAGAAAGGCTCTATATAGCGGATTCTTGCTGTGTTACTACAGCTCTTCTTCAGGAAGGAAATAACATCAAGCATCCAGTATCGACAGCCTTTTAAAAACCTGCATCAGACAGCAATATGTATGCAGACAGGAGTTTCCAAATGAAGGTGGTCATATTTAAAATGACATCAAATGCTGAAATAAGGCTTTGAAATGTGCTTTGAAATGCTGAAGCTGTAGCTGTTTTTTATGGGGTGGTGCATTTGGCACCACTAATGAGCTAGCATGTGTGGATGCGTGAGTGCATACGTGCGTCTGTGTGTGTGTGTGTGCTGGGGGTGGTGGTAGAAGGTTGAGTGCTTACTCTGGTGCAGGGTTGCCTGTGGCTTCGCACTTCACGGTGAAGCTTTCATCAAAGGGGAAAGCAATCAGAGAAGCTGGAGACTGCTCCGTCATGGAGGGCAGCTGTTCAACTGGGTAAAGAGACCACAGGAGAATCACTCACACCACACACTACACTATTACACAGCCAGAGGAGAGAGCTATATGTGGGCTTGTGTGGTTTAATGTGGAGGTAGTAAGTAATGGTCATGGATGGTGATGCGTGGGTGCTCCAGAGGACCTAATTTGACCTTAGACCTTGATTGTCAATCAACAGTTCTCTGCAATCCTTGCTTAAACAAGCTTGGCATGCTGCGCAAACTGGTAAACATAATAATAATAATATGCTGGAGGACAAAAATAATCAGCAGAACTGTAATCATAATCAATGGCTGAACCACGACCTACGGCCAAGTAAACAGCCGGCTGGTGATTACTGAGTGTAGTGCGCTGTGGATCTAATGAACAGCGATTGTTCCTCTTGTCTGCGGGTTACTTTGAAAGTTCAAAGGTCAAAGACTTGCTGACTAATATGATAAGCAGCTTAACACGTCGATCACATTCCCTACATAAAGTAGAGCTATCAGCTGGGATCAGTTCCCTGGTGCCAATAAGCTCCCCGGACAAAAATCAAGTCCCCTCTGTGATGTTCTGGGGGGGTTTTGATTGGGTGGAAATGGGTTCTTTGGCTGAGGCGACAGCAGATCTGAACCACAGTGCCTACACTGAGGTGCTGGAACAAATAGGTTTGGCCCTCATCAACTTACTGAGGAACATAACATTCCTATCCCTGTTTTCCAAGATCCAGACAATTCTCATGTTCACAGGGCTGCAAACGTGACTGATTGGCATGATGAACCTTCAGGAGCATTCACACATCTGGACTGGCACCACTAAATCCCCAGATTTGAATCTTCTTGGAAATCTGTGGGAACTACCTGGAACAACCAGTAAACCGCCAGGGCAGGCATCCACCAAATCTGGACCAACTGACCAATTCTCTGATGCAGGAGTGTCTGAACATTGATATGGCCTACTTGGTAGGGGAGAGGTTAATTAGCACCATGCTATTCCATAGCTGTTATAGTAACTAGCCAGTTCAGTGTGAGGTAACCAATCATGTGCTGTGTTTAATATCCAGAAATGTTTTTTTTCCCGCTCTGATATCCATAAGGCCTTATAAGAGCATTCATAAAGATATATAAACCCTCTATAATGCTTTATAATAGTAGACATACAACTTTGTAACTGTGCATAACGGTTCACACACACAAACTGCTGTAACATGACAGTTTAAGGCTTCATAGAACAAACAAAAGTGACATAATGCGTTATAATGCCCATATTTTTTCTTCTACATAGTGCTGTATTAAGATCCACAGTGATCCCTCCACACTAACTCACATACTCTCAAATGCTTCTCAGTATCTTCAAAATGATGTTATGTAGGTGCTCATAACATCTAATGAACACTTATAAACTTTCTTTGCAGACTTTAGATTCAATACAGGCCACATCAATGTTCAGACACTCTTGCATCAAAGAATTGGTCAGTTGGGCCAGATTTGGTGGACGCCTTCCCTGGCACAATTCCGAGGAGAATTCCCTGTAGACTGGGATTGTAGCCACTGCTGGTAGACCCGTATGACTGTATGCTTCCATACACCTGCAGATTCAGCTACTTCCTTCACACTATGGTCTTTGGCACGCCCAAATGCAGTCGCTCCTTTTAGCCAATCATTAACATCTGCTTTGGAGCCATTTTCCACACATGGAATGAGACATTCCCTGCACTGTAGCACCTCTTCCCAATCTACAGATCCCGTCACTCACACCCCGCAGGTATTTATAGCCCCATCATCCTTGTGCAGCGCCATCTGCAAGAGCCTGAAGGTACTACCATCCAAGGTGACTAATTTTTTTGTCCGGTGAGCTTTTTTAAATATTAGAAAGAACATTTTCTGCTGATTTTGATGGATGTTTGAATGTCAAATTGCACTGTTGCCCAACATTGATACAATTTTTAATCTGGCTCCCAATTAAAAACACTTTTAACACACATCAGCTACAAGGTCCACCCACATCACAGCTACAAACACTCACCACAGTGAAACACATGATCAACAATCTCAGCTACACGACCACACATGCCAGATGAGGGATGGATCAATCTCCGGATCAATGACAGAATGAGCAAATCAGTCAGTATTAGATGCGGCTTGTCTACAGTCACTACTGGGAGATGCTCCCGGTGGGATGTGGTCATGTGACTGATCAGCTGACCAGACAGCCATGAGGTTAGGAGAAAGAGAATGTGGTGGTCTTAAAATCGGCACTCGGTGCTGTATTATCAAACTTACGGTTTATGTGAGCTAAAACTAGACACGGAAGTCCAGGGGGAGGGGCAGCAGGGAAACATAAACAAACAAACAAAGAGATAAACATGCAGCAGTTTGTTGAGATTCACGTCAAGAAGGAGGCAGCTGGAAAACAGGCACATGAGCAACGCTGATCAATAACTAACTCACTCCAGGATCGACTTAAACAGAGTTAGAAGTGAGTAAGTCAAGAACAGAAACGCTCTATACCGATGAGATTCTGGAGGCCCCAAAGATATCCAGTGAATTATTAAATAGGCTTCTGGTTTCTGAGGAAACAGCAGGATACACAACACTATAACAAACGATCAGCTGCTTAAAGACTGAACCTGCACGTATATCAAATCTGCAGACTGCCAAAAGGCTAGTAAATGAGCATGCAGAGTGATATCGGAACTACATCAGGCTCATTGCAGTACAATGTCTGCATCAGACCAGTAATCAGATTTGACTTTATCAGCGCCACTGACCATATTGGAGCACTCTGTAGTTCTACAGTTCCAGACTGTGGTCCATCTGTTTCTCTGTACACTGTATTACCCTGTTCTTCAATGATCAGGACCCCCACAGGACCACCACAGAGCAGGTATTATGTGGGTGGTGGATCATTCTCAGCACTGCAGTGACACTGACGTGGTGGTGGTGTGTTAGTGTGTGTGGTGCTGGTGTGAGTGGATCAGACACAGCAGTGCTGCTGGACACCTCAGTGTCACTGTTGGACTGAGAATCGTCCACCAACCAAAACTATCCAGCCAACAGCGTCCTGTGGGCAGCTGCGTCCTGTGGGTAGCATCCTGTGAGCACTGATGAAGGACTAGAGGATGACCAACACTGCACTGTGCAGCAGCAGATGAGCTATCGTCTCTGACTGTCCATCTACAAGGTGGAGCAGCAAGGTAGGAGTGTCTGATAGAGTGGACAGTGAGTGGACACAGTGTTTAAACACTCCAGCAGCACTGCTGTGTCTGATCCACTCACACCACCACCACACACACTAACACACCACCACCACGTCAGTGTCACTGCAGTGCTGAGAATGATCCACCACCCACATAATACCTGCTCTGTGGTGGTCCTGTGGGGGTCCTGACCATTGAAGAACAGGGTAATACAGTATACAGAGAAACAGATGGACTACAGTCTGGAACTGTACAACTACAGAGTGCTCCTATAGGGTCAGTGGAGCTGATAACATGGACAGTGTGGGTAGACAGATGGTGAGCATACCTAATAATAAAGTGCTCATATGTGCATGTATATTATAAAGAGCCATAGAAAATGTCATTTGATCAGAAGGGCCTACATTGCTACATATGACTATAACAACAAGTACATATATTTGTATTTGTATATGTATTATTACTGAGTAGAACCTAAAGATTCAGGTACACTTTTGGCATATTACAGAACGCATCCATGTATTATTGATCGCCCATAAAGAAGAAGGACATATGAAGCTGTATAAGCAGCGCTGGGCTGCTGAAGTACTGACCAGTAGGTATTAACCATTGGCTGTGTATCATAACTTACCCTCCAGTGGAATGTCTAGTGCATTGGTGAACTGCCTACAGCTGATACTGAGGAACGCCCCCAACAGGAGGGCCATGCCCAGTCTCCACGGTAACCGCATCACGAACCACACCCTCTGAGCTGCGTGGGAGAAAAGACTGATGCTGGCCAGCTCTCAGTGCATCTCACTCTAGTAGTAACGAAGGACTCGTGACCTGCAAGAGACATAGAGGCACTTCTGTTACCACCCACATACCAGCTGCTCACAGTCAAGGAAATGTATGTTTGTTTATTTATTTGTTTGTTTGTTTACTTGCCAGTCAAAATGGCCATTTAGTACATGTTATTCATTTTTCAGCACCAGATCACATATCGATAACAATTTGTCATAGGCCAGTGCTCATGAGACCTACATAAACTGGTTATGACAGCATACACAAGCCCACATAAACATTTATAAACACTCAACTGGAAACAACCGACTGGAATTAAACTTGGTGGGTTGGTTTGACATCGTGAGACATGCCAATGATTCAAGTTTCACACTCGCCCATGCATGTGACGTATACCAGGGCAGGCCTTATCACTGTACCTGACCGACCCAACAGGCACGATTAGCCGGGACTACATGCACACAGATTGATGCGATGACTGCCCTTAACACCACGTCACCGTCACCAAAGACTGCAATGGTGTCGTGCCAGACTGTCATGGAGTGACTCAGAATGGCAGCGGGTCATCTTCAGTGACGAGTCTCGCTTTAGTCTCGGTGGAGACGACCAACGTATCCGTAGGTGGAGGCACCGTGGTCAGCGCCAAGACGAACGGTTTGTTATCACACGTCCAGAAGGCCTGGTATCACTCCACCTCCACCCCTACCGCACCATCTGCAGGAACTGTGTGAGGATATTCAAGCTACATGGGATGGATTATCACAGGACACCATTAGGAACCTCTACAACTCCATGCCGAGACGTCGTTATCAAACACGGCGGCCCGACGCCATACTGAGAGACAGACTTCTGTATGTGTAGCTCAATAAATATTGATCATAATAACCTAAATTTATCCCACACTTCCTTCTGGCTGCAGCTGTTGTTACATTTACTTTGGCTTTCATTTGACTGCAGACGAACCCAAGAACCCAATGACCCAAGTTATTTCATGTTTTGTCTGGTCAACTTTATTTAATTTATTAATAGCCATTAATTCCTGTATGTCAGGCCTGCAACACATCCCAAAGAAAGTTGGGATGGATGGACTTTAGGGTTAGTAATGACGTAAAAACACTAAATAATGACATGATTTAAGACAGTTAGTGTGAACAGGTGACTGCAATCATGATTCGGTACAAAAGCAGTATCCATGGAAAACTGAATCCAGGAAGGGGATCCATGAAAGGAGTCTTTAAGGAGCATAGATGGGCAGAGGCCCTCCAATTAGTCACAAAATTATTGGAATGTTCCTCAAAGATAGATTGGAAGGGATTTGAATATTTCTCCCTGCAATTTCCTTTATTTGGATTTTCCATACTGTCCCGCTGTTTTCTGATTTGGGGTTGTATCTCGTTGCTATCTGTCAGGGACAAAGAACTGGGCTCGGCGCGCGCAGAGCTAAAAGCCAAAGGAGGTTTATTTGACAAGCACAACAGCAAAATCGAGGCAGTCATAACAAAGGGGGTAATGCAGGGTCGTAGACAGTGAGACAGGCGGAGGTCGAAAACCAGGAAGTCAAAACAATCAGGCAAACAGATCTAAAGAGGAAGAGCAAAAGAGAGTAAGTGGAAGACAAAGGACGTCAGAGCCAGAGATACAAGCAAGAGGCAAGAGAGAAACGCTTAGAGTTGCAAACAGGGGTTTGGCAAAACTGCACAGTGTGTGTGAGGGGTTTATAAGCAGGTGTATAATCGGTGTCAGGTGAAGCAAATCAATACTTGGGCCAGCTAGACCATGAATGATTGGTTGACTGGGGACATGTGAATGTGACGTCATCAGTGCACTCTGGGAAATGGAGTCCAGGAGATCGGCATTGTCAGGGAGACCCGGAGGCATGACACTGTCCGAAGCGAAACAAGTATCTCCAAAATTCAAAACTTAACAGGAGAGGCCAGAAACCTATATTAACAATCATAATGTAAGTCAATGGAACCAGACGTCTTTCCAGGCAGATTTGGGCCATTTCTGTTGCTCCACCCACCATGAGACGTTCACACAGTGTAAACAGCAGCTGCTGTGTTCAAATGATGCAGAAAAGAAAAAATGGAGATTCATGTTTTTCAGCGATGATATCTCCACTGATCCTCAGAAATGTCCTCCTTGATGGTTGTCTTGACCGGACATTAAGTAAATGAAGGGTGGACGTTTGCATGGCACATACATCAGTGTCTCAGACACTTCCTCCACCATATGCTCACAGTAAGTGCTCAGGAACACACACACCATGCATCACCGACCGAGCGCACCTGCATCAGCAGTTCCTGCCCACCTCCCTCTTTGCTGGAAATGAGGGGAATCTCCATATTAAAGCTCCTATTGCACGCTCCCTGGAGACAGATGTTGCATCTCTGTTTATTTTTTGTCCGCATGAGTGGCAGACGCACATTTCCCCCGTCTTCTGTTTCATGATCCAAAATACAAAAAAAAAAGCATAAAAATAAATAAATACAGGCCTCCCGCGGCTATGATAATGCACAGCAGATGTTGCAGAAATTATTCTGAATTATGGATTCATGGCACAATAACAGAGACAGATTTTGATTAGCTGGATACAATGGCGGGATATAATGGCACAAGGCCGCATCGCTCGCTTTCAGCACAAGCCTGCCGGAATATTCAAGCGGATACAGAGAACCTTACCGTACCAATTCCGCTGGAAATGAGCCATGGTTAAATGTCAAGATTTTATTCCGACATTACGGTCTCCTCTGTCTCTTTCCCATTCCCTGGATTGATTCGAGCGCTCTAAGGGGTTCAGTAGTTTCAGTAACCTTTCGTTATCTGACAGGCAGCGAGGGTCCGGACAGGGTACACGCTGTTTCTACAGCAACTGTACACGTACTGCTTTTAACCAGTGAGCTATTTAAACTAATGGTTTGGCCGGAACATCCAATTCCCATGATTTCCCACTCTTCTCAGACATGCTAGCTGATCAGCCAAGAGATTTGGGGTGGCCAAATTCTGCGTTAGCATTGCTAACTATCACCAGAAGCCAGTAGTCACCCAAATCTTTTCTGTACATACGTTCACAAGGTTCTCTCAACCTGCATAAAACCACATCCAGGCCTTCCTCAAGGAGGCCCAGACTTGTCTACGTGGTTCAGGACATCGTTAGGCCTTTTTCACCAACATGGAACCAGTTCCGTTCCAATCCATGCTCCTAATTTTGAACCGTTTGGTGCATTTCCACCACAAATAAATCAAAATAAAGTCCGGAACCCAAAAAGTTTCTTCCTGACTGGAACCAAAGAATAGTAGGTTCTCCAGAACGGACCGTGATGACATCCGTGGGTGTATCTGTTGTTGAGGAACGAGAAGGCAACAATGGCGACACCCAGTGGTCTGCTGAAGAAGCTCTTCTACGTCCTCCAGTAGTTGATCGGTGCTTACTTTCTGGATATAACTGAACATCTGGAATAACAGCACAAACGCTTGCAGGTGATCTACACGCTCCACTACACGCTACATCTTGGTACTACTGTTTACTACCGCTGTGCAGCGCCCTCTGTTGACGTTGATGATGTATCCTTTGATGTTCTTTGGTTCCAATGAAAGGTGGTGAAACGCAGGCTGGTACTCTGGATAGCACCAAGGTTCTACAGAGCCTGAACAGAACCACTTCAAAAAATAAGGTTCTTTTGGTCAAAAAGGGCTAAGTATGACGTACTGTGAGCTATACAAATCACCAAAACCTCTCAGTGTAGCTGAACTCTGTGGGCAACCCTTATAACCTACGGCCTATTGGCTGCACGATGTCGATGAGTCGTAAATGGAAGATTCTATAGGGTAGTTGAAATATGGCACAATATCTGTTGCCTAAATAGCTGAATTCAGCAGCGCAGTGAATTTATTGGACATATTTATTCATAGCTCATAGCTCATAGTAATGTCCTTAACTACATGGGCAAGCCTGAACAATGAATTACGGAACATATATGAGTGACTACTGCGATGACCTGTCCAGGGTGTTTCCCGCCTTCTTCCCAATGAGTGCTGGGATAGGCTCCAGCACCCATCGCGACGTTCCTCTCCACTTTTTGGAAGAGCATATTTGGAGTCACTATATCTCAAAGAAGAAGCTGTTGAACGCAACCTGAATGTGCCATCTCTACCAATCGGCAGAGGAATGTTAGGCTGAAAACATCGACTAGATGTTACTGTTCTCATCCATGAGAGGAAGCAAGCAACAAGCACATCACTCCACACATGTGGATTGATGTTGGTGTAGTTTGCGAATGCTAAGCTTATTTTTTCAGCATATTATAGTTTCAGTGCACAGTGTACAACGAATCTAATACGAGTCTAATAATTCGAAAAATCATTTTCAAGAACTATGAGTTACCAAACGGTATAATTGTGTCTGTATGCTAAAGGTGTCTATGCTAAGCTGGTGTAATTAAAACTGCCTATGTGATTTATTATTATTGCCACAAACAAACAAACAAACAAAAAATTATTTCTTTATTTTCTTGGTGGGGACATTAAAGGGATAAACGGCTTAGAAGAGGAATGAATGGATTTGAGTGACTAATGGCAGCGATGTCATAAATGAATAGACCAGTCTCTGGTTGACATATAAATTGGAAAGCTCGTAGCACTCAACACGGCATCTATGTATGGAGGAAGACCTGCTTTTCAAAAGGGCCAATCAGCTTGCTGAGAGGGGAAGGGTCAACGATAGCTGGGAAAGTCCCCCTCGTTGTGGAGCTTGGCGAAAGCGTAGTAGCCAGAACAAGACAAAAAAAATCATGTTTGTATGTTATAGAACTGAACACTACCAACCACTTACAAGGTTTTTGAGCAGTGTGTGTTTGAAATGGTAATGTGACCTTCAGTTGTGAGTATTCGGATCTCTCTCTCCATTCAAAGAGATGAAGGTCTGGTCTTATCTGGTGATGTTGGAAACAGCCGCCTGGGGGTGTTGCAAAGATGGCCGCTGACTGAACAGACTTCCCTATAAGTGCTTTGCTAATGTGTTCTAGTGTTTGGTGTTAGTGATGTTAGCCTTGTAGCCCCAGTAGCCCCTTGTAGTGTAATGCGTTAGTGTGCTGTAAGTAGCGTGTCGGTGTACAGTAACTCTGTTAGCTATGTGTCCCACTGAAGGAGAACAGGTTCCATTAGCTAGAACCAAGCTCTGTCCAACAGGTCAAAACAAGCTCAACACAAAGTGAGCGCTGTACCCTGATTGGTGGACTCGCTTCGTCACACGCTACTTACAGCACACTAACGCGTTACACTTACTGAGTTAC
>JAVGWN010001400.1:7500-12444 GCA_034552555.1 Semaprochilodus insignis | reverse complement strand
AGGTAACACACCTCTGCCCAGTGGTCACAGTGTGGGGACAGGGGTATGGGGGAGGGGTTCACTCACCCCCATACAACAACCATTCTTTATACATTCCATTTTGTATGGGAACAACAACAACAACAACAACAACAACAACAACAACAAAAAACAAAATTCCTAATTTCCTTAAATTCCTCCTGGGCCTGTATGTAGTCAAGTAGCCAAGACGTAGTAAACATTTACTGTTTTATTATTATGTTAAAGCCAAAACAGAAACTGAAAACAACCTTAAATCTTGTATATCTAGGGTTGGGGTTGGTGTTGGGGTTGGGGTTAGGGTTAGGGTTGCTGTTGGGGTTAGGGTTGGGGTTGAGTTTGGGGTTAGGGTTGGTGTTGGGATTGAGTTTGGGGTTAGGGTTGGGGTTGAGTTTGGGGTTAGGGTTGGTGTTGGGGTTATAGTAGTAATAACAGTAATAACAGTACTAATAGTACTAATAGTAATAGCAGTAATCAGAGTAATAACAGGAATAACAGGAATGAAAGTAATAACAGGAATAACAAGAACACTGAAACGTGGGAACAAATAAAGTGACCGCGAGTGAGTTTAATGGTGCTTTATGATTAATGATGTAATATTTGTCAAAGCTAAAACACAGGAAATTCATACGCCCCACCACCACCCCAACCCTCCACCCCCTCCACCCAACCACCACCCCAGCCCTCACCTCATGGTGCTATAAGATGTAGTGTGCACGTGCCTGAGAGCCACAGTGATTTACCTGGTCGTGTGAGATACCATCATCAGGGTTCAGCCTTTCACACTGCTGCTTATGTTGTTGTGTTTGTGTGTTGATGCCCACAGCCTGCTGGAGTACGACACGGAGAACATGAACTCAGATGAGGTCTACAGCTCTCTAAGAGGAGTGACAGAGGCCATTCAGAGCTTCAGCTTCCGCAGCCAGGAGGACAGTTTCGAGCCAGTCAAACGTGAGGCCAAGAAAGAGGATGCGGTGAGCTTCAATCCACATCTGCCTTCTAACCAAACGTGTAAAACTGACATGGCCGGTGCTGCACCTGGTCTCAGATGCTCCTTGCACCGAGGTAGACCTACCACCTGATTTTGATTACACACTAAAGCACTATTCAGAACAGACACAAGGAGGTGGGTAATGTAAGGGATGTTGTTCCCCTCCGAAAGCCTCATGTTGGTTATTTTTATAGATTGATTCCAGCATCAGTAAAGATTCAGCACCTTTTACCTCCAGTAGAAATAATGCCAGGTTAGTTAAACCCTGTGTGGATCTACTTTTGTGGGAAAGGAGTTTCTAAAGTGTGGCGGATCGAAGGAGAGTTTACTTGCATTGTCTGTTTCCAAGCTTCTATGTACCGTCTTACTCCAGCTGTTCCACCCTGAACATTTAAAGCAGCTTTATGTCAGAATTGGGATGTCATGCTCTTGGGCTCCCCCTACCTGTTGGAGAGCGTATAGCACTGTTGTAAATACAGATTGTGCTTTGAGGTCCTCGTGATCAGCTGTATATGTATTCATGAGCTGAAGGGCTGAACCAGCAAAGACATCAGAAGAGAAAGAGCTGCTCATGAAATACTGCTCATGTTTTCAATACATATAGGCTGCACCGATGGTTCAGCGCTTGAATGTGGGGAATGTGTGGAATCCAATAAAATGCTCTTGATGATGATGATGATGATATGATATGAGCTATTCTGCACATACCATACTCTGGGCAGTGTAATTCAGGACAGCTGTAAACTTTCCAGACTCATGTTCTCAGATCTCAGATTCTCTTTGCATGTTAGTCTGAAACAGGATTCGGGGGTGGGGGGTGGACGATGTGTTGGACTGGGGGGTGGAGGGGATAACGAACGCTGTAATAAAACATTGATTTGGAATTCGGACCTAATGAACAGACATGCTGACTGACTGGAGTGGCGGAGCTGACCCTCCTGAGGACCTTGTCCTTCCATTCAGTTAGGCATTTTCATGTAAGGTTGAGCTCTCGAACGCAGCTGAACCAGCTCAACGATCTGAACGAGATCAACGATCTGAACGAGCTCAGCGATCTGAACGAGCTCAGCGATCTGAACGAGCTCAGCGATCTGAACGAGCTCAGCGATCTGAATGAGCTCAACGACCTTGCGCACATGGCAGTTGTAGCAGTTCTACTCCTACATGCCAAACAAAAACTAAAGTCTGAGACGCTCAGTTTGCTTGTTAGTTAAATGTAAAGGAGGAGGTTCCTGGCCATGTTGAGTGACAAAGTGTTTCAGAGCCTCATCTCCTCCAAGTTTTCTATCAGACGTTTATAAGATAAAGAGAAACTTACTGTCCCAGAATCCAAAACAGTTTGAAATGAATCAAATCCTCCATTCTGGAATTTTGCTAAAAGCAGGAATGCTACTCAGTAGACTGTTTGTTCCAGTGTCTATGAAGGGTTTGTTGGTGGAGTGATGGTGGGTCAGTTATGCTTATTTGAAGTATATTGAGTAAAATGGTGTTAAATAGAAAAGCAAGAATTCTCTGTTTACATGACGTTCACTGTTTGTATGTTTCTCTGTCTTTGTTTATCTCTCCCTTCCTCTCTCCCTCGCTCTCTCTCTCCCTATCTCTCTCCCTCTCTCCCTCCCTCTCAACACACATACACTTACTTATGAATACTCATGAACACATGCAGTGTGGCATGGCGTCTCCCTCTGCTGACCTCCGGCTTGCTGTAGACGTGATGGAAGGAGGCAGGATGGCTCTGGATAATAAAACCTCGTTACTGAACACGCCGTCTCCCCGGCACTTCCTGGGGCCCAGAACACGGGAGTACAACCCATACAACTACACCGACTCCATCAGCGCTTATGACAAGGGGGCGCTCAGGGAAGCCGTGTTTGACGATGAGGCGGAACAGTTTCGGGAGGGTAAAGTCTTCTTGTATTTGCTTCTTTCGTGAGACGGTTTAGTCACCAGAGCGCAGCAGAGCGGAACAACAACACTGAACACTTCTCTGCTTCTTCAGGTCGTCATCAGGATGTCAGTGAAAACAAGATGATGCATCCCCGGAGCTACTCTGCTGGTAATGTCTGTTGGTGTGTTGTCGGTTGTCAGTGAGTCTCAGTGCCGTCATTTCACGCTGTTTATCGTCATGGTCAGGGCCCACGCAGCGCTTGGAGCTGGTCGGTGACCTACTGAAAGAGCTGTCCCATCACAGCGAGCATGTGGAGGAAAGACGAGCAGCTCTGTTGGAGCTGCTGAAGGTCACTCGTGATGACACTGTGGCCGTGTGGGAGGAGCACTTTAAAACGATGCTGCTGCTACTGCTGGAGACGTTGGGGGACAAAGATGTGAGTGAAACCCTCAGTACGCTCTTCTGTATACTATGTTACAGTCAGACTTGTGGAACAACGTCAATCAAGCATATATCTAGAACCACAGTGAAAGTATGAAGAGCCGAACGTAACCTACATTTTGTTGTTTTCCTGCTCAGCACACCATTCGGGCGCTGGCTCTGCGCGTTCTCAAGGAGATCCTGCGCAGTCAGCCTGCACGCTTCAAGAACTATGCTGAACTCACCATCATGAAAACACTGGAGGCGCACAGAGACTTGCACAAAGAGGTGAGATACACACTCTCCCTCACGGGCCAGGATGTGGAAATGCCTTCAGAGTTGGATGGAGGGATGGAAAAGTTGGTGCATGTGTTTTGTTGATTGTAGACGTTACACATCCTCCACAGAGAACAGGTCCTGCATGTTTCACTGCAGTCTGTTTACTGATTATTGTTAATCTGTTATTACTTTAACACCCTAAAATGTGACCTGTGCAGAAGTTCTGACACAGTTTATGTTTGATTGTATTTAGTGTTTAAGTCAGTAAATAAATAGAACATGTTTCACAACCTGTTCATACGACTGTAGACCTAAAATAAACGACAACTTCTTACAACTGGACCATCACTGGTCCTCATTAACCTCTATGAACCATGTACAAAGTGCTCCCAGGACTATACTGTGCTCAAAATCCATCAGTTGTAATTTGTTTTTAATTTTTATTTTTATACTGAGAGTATTAGAACTTAGAACCTGATAAATGAAAGCGTTCAGGAGGGCTACTTCAGAAATGAGACATAACTGACCGGTAGGTAATATGAAGCCGGAGCCGTAGTCCAGCAGTTTAAACCTCCTCTCGTCTATTGGTAGGTGGTGCGTGCTGCAGAGGAGGCAGCCTCTACCCTTGCTGGCTCCATCCACCCGGAGCAGTGCATTAAGGTGCTGTGTCCCATCGTTCAAACTGCAGACTACCCGATTGACCTGGCTGCAATTAAAATGCAGACTAAAGTTATTGAGCGTATCGCCCAGGATTCTCTACACCAACTGCTGCCTGATATCATCCCTGGCCTACTGCAGGTGCCCATCCACACTCACCCACACTGGCTCGCTACATACACCTTTACCTTTAAACACAGGTTCACATGGCCTTCAAACCACGTGAGACAGGTTCACACAACCCTTAAGCCACCTGACACAGGTTCACATGGCCTTCAAACCACCTGACACAGGTTCACACAACCCTTAAACCACCTGACACAGGTTCACACAACCCTTAAACCACCTGGCACTGGTTCACACAGCCCTTAAACCACCTGACACAGGTTCACACAACCCTTAAACCACCTGGCACAGGTTCACACAGCCCTTAAACTACCTGACACAGGTTCACACAACCCTTAAACCACCTGAGACAGGTTCACACAACCCTTAAACCACCTGAGACAGGTTCACACAACCCTTAAACCACCTGACACAGGTTCACACAGCCCTTAAACCACCTGACACAGGTTCACACGGCCTTCAAACCGCCTGAGACAGGTTCACACAACCCTTAAACCACCTGACACAGGTTCACACAACCCTTACACCACCTGATACAGGTTCACACGGCATTCAAACCGCCTGA
>JAVGWN010001400.1:0-5000 GCA_034552555.1 Semaprochilodus insignis | reverse complement strand
TGGACTGGAGTGGGCTGCTGTGCTCCTCTTCTCACAAATGCATGTGTCTGACGTGTCATACATTCGGGAGAGCAGTTGTGCCTCAGTCCGGCTGGCCTGTTTAGCTGTGTTCTTTCTCCAAAGCTCTTTTTTAACTTGTTATTATTTTGTAATAATGTCGTTGTGGGGACAGATGTACTGACGCTCGTCACACATGTACATAAAACCTAAGTAACAAGATTAATAATTGGCTGAAGAAAACCTTCTGACCGGTGACCGGCCGTGTTCCTGTTAGCTTGCATCAGTAAGTCAGGCCTTTAACAGTGAATGTAAGGACCAGTAGACATTCATTCCTTCTGTGGGCTTAGTAACGGAGTCACCGCTGCCTCTGACGTCTGTTACATTCACTTCCTGCATGTAAACGGTTTTAGGAACTACATTCTTTTTTTGGGGCATTCAAACTTATATATATGCAAGAACTGAGAATGTATTTGTATAGTAGAGTAATTGTTTCATTTTGTCCAAGTGGAGGAAAAAAGAAGGATGAATTTATTCCCTGATGAGTCAGTAAAGAACGTGTGTAGAAGAATTCGCCCCCAGTGACAGTGACCATTGACAAGACCCGAAGATGAAACTACTGTTACTGCCTTTTGCTTTGAAAGCCAGAATATTATTTTCAGAGGTGTCAAATCTGATTGATTCAAAGAAATCCTTGTTCAGAGTCTTAGTGACATTTATAGACTCTAAGACAGCTTCTAGAGCATTTCAGTCAAGCTGTGTTTGGTCATTCTGAAATTAGTAACATCACTGCTGAATGGCTTTAGCTGTGATATCGTGTTTTGTGAAATTCTGAAGTTTATAGAGTAATAATTCTAATGAAAATAATTCAAAATGATCCAAATTGGATTTACCGTTAGTCAAACCACTGTTAAAATCAGATTTTATGGTTTTTGGGAGGCGTGTTCCTGTATGGTGTTGTAGAGCGTCTAGGGCCCTTACGGTATTTTCTACACTGCTTTGAACGGAACTGTAGCTGTTTAATTAATATACAGTGCTTTTGATGAATGTTAAGATTTTTTATATGTGTTAAGATTGGTTTATGTAACTTTTAGGCATTACCATATACCGGCATTCATAAAGCATTGCTGAAACGTATTATGAAATATGAAGATGTATTTGAGCTGTGAACTGAAATGGTTGTGAAAGTTCTCCTATCCAGTGAGCTCAGTCTACTGTGTGTAGCTGCCATGCTGGATAAACTGTGGCAAGTTTGTAGTGAATCCCAACAATTGTCCAGACAGGAATTTCACCATGTAACAGCAGCGGTCCTGAGGAAAACTTAAAAAGATATTAAAATTCAGAATAAGAATATTTAAAAATGTTGCAAACAATAAATAAAGGGAACAGTCATGAATTGGTGGCTCCTATTCACTGTCAGCCACGTTAGTGGCAAAAAATCGGAATTAAGTATTAGTCCAGTCAGAAAGGTTTATGTTGCTGACAGTAAATGGAAACGAATAGCTGTAAATTAACATTATGCAAATGACATGCTAATTATAGCTGTCTTTCACTGTTACCCAAGCCAGTGCTAGCTAACATTGCTCATAGTAATTGAAGGCAAACAGATAACAGTTAGAATTAATTTCTGTTAGAGACGTTAGCATGTTTGATCCAGCTGTTCTTGTAAAGTGTTATCTGTATTGACTGTGCTGAGGAGTTTATCCTGCATGCCAGAGGAAGCATGCATATTTTAGCAGTGGCTCTCTGTAAGAACATTACTGAAGCTCAACATTCTGGATCCTTCTACCCTAAACACAGTACTATAACGATTTGTGCGGTAAGAATGTGTACTGTAAGTGAAGAGAAGTGAACTAATGTCTCCTGACTGTCTGTGTAGTGTAGATATGTTTACATGTACACTTTTGCCTATAGCACTGTTTGCTAACCTGTTAACATCCCAGGCCTACAAACCTGTTAGCATCCCAGGCTACCTTTTAATGCCAACATAACATCCTGTTCACTACATGATGAAATCATCTCTTATGTTAATGCAACTTCTGCAGTTGAGGTTGTGTGTGTGTGAGACAGTGTGAGTGTGTGTGTGTGTGTGTGTGTGTGAGTGTATATGTGAGCATATGTGTGTGTGTGTGTATGTGGGAGTGCATTTGCATATATGTGAGCATATGTAAGTGTGTGTGTGTGTGTGTGTGTGTGTGTGTGTGTGGGAGTGTATTTGCATATAAGTGTGTGTGTGTGTGTGTGTGTGTGTGTGTGTGTATGTGGGAGTGCATTTGTGTATATGTGAGCATATGTAAGTGTGTGTGTGTGAGTGTATTTGCATATAAGTGTGTGTGAGTGTATTTGCGTATATGTAAGTGTGTGTGTGTATGTGTGTGTGTGGGAGTGTATGTGTGGTGTGTGAATAAGGGGAATACAGTGTTTCATAGACGATTGTTACTACTGCAGCTAGTACAACGCTGTGTTGCTTTTACTGACATGCTGACTTGTTAGACAGTGCCACTTCTTGCTTACTGCGCATGCCTTTTGTTGAGTTGCTCTTATGTAATATATCCCATATCTGTATTTATATATTTGTTTTATTTTGGTTGCTTTATGGCAAATGTACATAAAGACCCTGTTTTGTTGTCGCCTGTTATAGAATTTGCAATCTGTAAAACCTCATTTGCTCTAGATAAATCAACCTGCAGTTTTCCATCCCTCAGTCCCTGACTCCTTCCTAAAGCACTGTTTGGATGTACATCTTTATTAGGGATGTATGCAGGTGCTCAAGTACTTGCATGTATGCAGAAACATGGTAGCCTAATAACAACCACAGTAATACATTCACACAACATAAATCGCCTTCCGTATTGAGTCTAACATACATTTCTCATACAAAGGAGAAGGTGTGAGTTCTTGCCATGCAGGATTTTGGTATTCACTGGTCCCACAACCGATGCTTGTCCTGTACAAAGAAAGCGGTCATGACAGCTTTAGAGGGCAGGGATGACATTTTGAAGGTATTCGTCACACTTTTGAATGAATGTTAATACGGGCCGCAGGCCACTATGATGGTGAAGACAGACTCAGTGTGTGGATTGTAGGACAAGACAGGACTCCTTTTTACAACTTTGTGTCAGGTTGCTGCCCAGCATCACCAAAACGGTCTCCCATTGTAAAGAACAACACCATTCTGGCCAGTTAGTGCTAATCCCCCAGTGAGTACTCCCAGTGAGTCCCAAATCTTCATGTAGCCATGGCCCCACATTGCCAAAATGTCCACACATCTCCAGTGGTGGGGATGAGGAAAATGGGCTAAGTAGATAATGCTAACACCTAGGTATACCAGAACTGACCGTGTGGGTCAGGAGACAGAGAAGTCTGAGTGGTCGTTTTGACATTTCATCCTTTTTAAAATGGAGTTAATGTCCAACATCACCAAAACGGCCCACATTACCAAAGTAGCCTACTCCTACCAAACGACTCCCTAGTTCTCTGTGGTCAGCTTTGGCTTTTTAAAAACTTCACAAATTGCCCAATATTACCAAACTTACCATCATCATCTACATTTAGCAAAGGATCAGAAAACTTTGCCACATCTGTCAGGAGACTGGTGAGAAATATGCATTGCTGTTTTTCCATTCATCTCTGATTAATAAGGTTTGGCTGCTTTTACAATGTCAATCCATTTTGGTAATATCGGGTCAGGTAAGTGTGCCAGACGAGTCTGTACAGACTGTTTCTGTGGAAATAGTGCCCGATATCATCAGAATAGTCTGGGCCTCTGTAAAGTGGGCAGACCTTCAAAAGTGAAGGTCCAGTGGACAGTGCCAAACCCTAACCCTAGACCAGATCAGTATAGTCCACTTTGGTAAAGTGGGTGAACCATAAATAAACGATGGTTAGTACTAAATATGATCAAGATGGCCAGGTCCGTCAGACGTCAGATCCCGTGCCCCAGCCGCAACCCCCCATTGTCAAGGGGCTGGCTCCAGGACCCGGGAAGGTAAGCTTCATGCAATACATCACCCCGAGCCCTAGGTGGAGATCCAAGCTGGTGGACTGTCTCTGGGTGTTGTATTGCACAATACTTACCTTCCCGCGTCCTCTGGAATCACTTTCGAAAAGATACCAAGCATCTACCGCTTTGACTCTCCTTGGGGTTACACACCAACACTGCACAAAACCCTCTTAGAAAGAATGAGGAGAATCATCAAGCTTCTACTGAGACGCTCCGCCCTCCTGCTGTTTTGTGGCGGTTTGAGGGACCTTGTCCGTTTCACCATAGTTTTCAGGTGGTCCTTGTCCTCCAGTTTATATGGTCATTTTGCAGAAAGGAGTCTGTATGATTTGATTTAAAAAACATGTTTCTCCGATTTTAAGTTATTTAAGTTTTTAGTCTCACCCTTTCCACATGCCATGATCCTTTGGGAATGCATGATTTGTTTATCCCCGTGGACATCCACAGCTGTGTGTTGGCTGCTTGAGCTTCTTTTAAAATGTAGATTTATTCCTTTATTCATTGGTTCATGTATTCATTGATTCCTTTATTTAATGCTCAATAATTGTATGAAACATTAATGTTCACTACTCATTCAGAAAGGGGTTTAGGGTTAGGTTAGGGAATTTACAATGACTTACCCCATCAGCGGTCTTCCACTGGTGCACTGGCTGACTCATGTTAAGCAATGCCACAGGACTTTTGGTACCTCTGTCTGCCGACAGTTGTTGAATCTTCATGCATCCTTTTTTTGCCATATGAACACTTTCCTCCCCACAGTTTGACCATGAATGATGTTGAAGGTGATGAGTACCGTCCTTTTAAAGTGATTCTCCGTTAGCCATGTATTCTGTATTTCCATACATTCCCCTTAAGGCTTGGATTTTACATTTGACCATATTTGTCTTTAATGTTTATTTCTGGATACAGGAGATTACTTGAGCATTGAAAATTTTAGGTCACATCGTCAGTAGTGTACCTCAGAGTCATCAGGTGTTTCGGCCTTTAACCACTATACATC
>JAVGWN010001399.1:0-12445 GCA_034552555.1 Semaprochilodus insignis | reverse complement strand
TAATAATAATAATAATACTTTATTCTCCTGCATGTACCTCTACACCATGCATGGATTTCAGGTCACAGTGTCTCAGACATCAGGCAGTGTACTCATAGCCTCTTCATGTAGTAACTGTCTATGAGGGAGCTTTTAAAGGTGGACGTCTGGTTCCATTCACCACCACTGTGAACAGTTCTGACTCTAGGTTTCTCTAGAACGGGGCATTTCATGCCAAACCACTCAGAATGACTTTGTTTGCATCTTAATCATTTAATTATGTAGACATTTGGAGAAAGCTTTGAACAAACGAAAATTATGACTGTTTTCGGGACACATAAACTCTCAACATCAAAAGAACAGTAGCACAAATAGCTGCACCCAGAAGGAATCAACCAACAGGAATGAAACTTGGTGGGTAGGTTTGACATTGTGAGACATGCAAATGGTTCAAGTTTCACACTTGGCCGCCCATGTGATATAAACAAGGATGGGGTCTGATCGCTGTACCTGACTGACCCAACAGCCACGACTGCGGACATTCAGTGAGCAGCGATGTCCTCCATGAGTCATCCTGTTAGTGCAGCACCATTAGCAGATGGCTGCACGACGCAGGACTACATGCACACAGACCGTTACTACGACTGTTCTTAACACCACGTCAACGTCACCAAAGACTGCAATGGTGTCGTGCCAGTCTGTCATGGAGTGACTCAGAATGGCAGTGGGTCATCTTCAGTGACGAGTCCCGTTTTGTCTTACTGGAGATGACCAACGAATCTGTGTGTCGAGGCACCGTGGTCAGCACCAAGATGAACGGTTTGTTGTCACACGTCACACGTCCAGAAGTCACTCCACCTCCACCCCTACCGCACCATCTGCAGGAACTGTGTGAGAATATTCAAGCTGCATGGGATGGATTATCACAGGACACCATTAGGAACTGTCTGGCATGTTGGGTTAGCAAACACGGCGGCCCGACGCCATACTGAGAGACACTACTTCTGTATGTGTCAATAAATATCGTTCCTGGTAACCTTCCTCTTCCTTCCCAATAGCACTGCAATCCCACACTTCCTTCTGGGTGCAGCTGTTCTTTTGATGATGAGTGCATATGTAGAGAGAGATATACAGCATACATGTGTGTATATACATCCATATATCCATTGCGTTTGCTAACGAACCCTTGAAGAGCCATGAAAAAAAATCCCAGGGAAAAAAGAAAGCAGGGTATACGGGCCCTTTAGGAGGTTAAACCACTTGTTAAGACATACAGGAACGTTTTTAGGTGGAACGAGAGCAGGTTTCACTGTGAGGTGTCTAAAAACAAACAACCCCGGACAAACACAACAGGGAGAAAAAGCTGAAAAAGGCACTGACATTCTTCTAAAGGAGCCCACCCAGCGCTGCACAAACCAGCAGCAGAGGGAGGAGAGAGGGAAAAAGAGAGGGAGCACTGGCCGTAGACAGTCCGGCTCCACGTCTGACTCACTCACGGCCTCCTCACTGCAGGGCTGCTAGCGTGTGAAAGGCAAAACGAAAGAGCAAGCGCTCATGAGGGCAACATCCTTATCAGATTTATGAGGAAAGAGGGGAAGAGAAAAAGAGTCCAATATCAGATGCAAGCATCTTTGAACTTTCAATGTTTTGACTGGGCTAGGCTCTTGTGTTCTGCCGTGTGGAGACTGTAGGAGCAGGTATCAGTTTGTAAACACTGGTGAGATGGTCTCTGTCGCAGCTGTAGGACGAGGGTTTAGAATTAAAGCCATTATGAGTGTGCGAGGAATGTGTCACACGGATGAACCAATCAGCTGCTCCAGGAGAGCTTCAGCTCACTAGACACAACCTGCATATGGACGTTTAAGTCCAAATGGACAAATTTCCAGAGGGGCCATGAAGTCATTTATTGGTCTGTTATTATAAAATCACAACTTAATTATCTTGTGATCTCAATATAACAAAAGTTGTTTTCTCACAGTCACATCTTGTAGGTTTTGTGATGTCAACATACGTTGTGAGCTTGAGAAAACTATGTTTGTTATGGTGACATCACAAGGCGAATAAGTTGTGATCTCAAGAAAACATTTGTGATCTTGACATCACAAGATAAATAAGTTGTGGTCACAATAAAACAGCACTTGTTATCTTCACATCACAAGTTGTGATCTCTAAAAACCAATTTTCTTGTGATCTCATGATAATGAAAGCGAAGTGGTAATCCTGAGAATTCAGTCCTAACACAGAGGTCTTTTTTGGCCATTCTAGATTAAATATGAACATCTTGTTAAAGAGATTCCATATATTATTAAAACTTGTAACAGGTATTAAGACATCATTCACCTTGAGATCACAACTTTATTATCTTGGCACTGACCACGGTGCCTTGACACAGGGATTCTTTGGTCGTCTCCAAGAAACTCCATTGCAGTCTTTGGTGAAGTTGATGTGGTGTTAAGGTCAGTCGTCGTACCGGTCTGTGTGCATGTAGGTCTGCGTTGTGCAGTTGGCTGCCAATGGTGCTAGAACAGGATGACTCATGGAGGACATCACTGCTCACTGAGTGTCTGTAATCGTGGCTGTTTGGTCAGTCAGGTATAGCTATAAGGCCTGTCCTTGCCCACGTCACACGTCTTGCGATTTCAAACCAACCCACCAAGTTTCATTCCTGTCACCCTCTGGGTGCAACTATTTGTTATACTTCCTTGGACGAGTGTACAGCAGTAGGTTTGTAAGAATGCTAACTGGTGTAAATGAGCTTCGGTTTCATGTTACGTATTTTAATCTCAGTACTAAAGAAACACTCACATCTCTGCTAGTCTGCTGCAGCACAGAGGAGAAAACTGTTTTGAATGTTGGCCAAACCTAAGCTTACAGTGTTCTGGAAATTGACCAAAGTGGGCCGCTCGATTGACAAAGAAACATGCTGCTGTTTCTTTGTGAGCAGAAGGTCTGTGGAGGTGCTGGACAGGAGGGGGGGAGCGGAGCTAATTCATCAAACTGCCCCCAAAGAGCAGGAGGAAGCCTCCTCCCTCTGAGAGACAGACACCCCGGCAGCAGGGAGCCAGAGACACAGGCATTCCTCAGCTTATCTCTCACTCAGACTACCGCACCACCAACACCGCTCTCAGTGTGGGGGGAGGGGGCGAGAGGAGGGGGGGTAATTTAAAATGTGGAATTCGTGTTCCACATCATTTTGTCCACAGAGTTATTAGAGCTTTCAGCTAAAGTGGAGCAGCTTGGGAAGTGTTTACTTTGTTGAAACGTTCATAAGCTTTCCATGCCGGAGCGCATGACATATGAAGTACGGAAGGAGAGGAAGCAAAAGCCAGATGAGTTTTGGAAAGTCGAGCAGTCTGGGATTAAAAACAAAACTTTTGGAAACCAGTTCAACTTCACATGAAACTGAAATATAAAAGAAGATCTCAAAATGGTGATCCCGAGTCTCCTTGCCATGATCACGTTGGCCAGAGTTCAGCTTCCATGCAGCTTGAATATCCTCACACAGTTCCTGCAGATGGTGCAGTAGGGGTGGAGGTGGAGTGACACCAGGCCTTCTGGACGTGTGACGCGTGACAACAAAACGTTCATCTTGGCGCTGACCACGGTGCCTCCACACACGGATTCGTTGGTCGTCTCCACCGAGACAAAAGTGGGAATCGTCACTGAAGATGACCCGCTGCCATTCTGAGTCACTCCATGACAGTCTGGCACGACACCATTGCAGTCTTTGGTGACGGTGATGTGGTGTTAAGGACAGTCGTTGTAACAGTCTGTGTGCATGTAGTCCTGCGTGGTGCAGCCGTCTGCCAATGGTGCTGCACTAACAGGATGACTCATGGAGGACACCACTGCTCGCTGTATGTCCGTAATAGTGGCTCTTGGGTCAGTCAGGTACAGTGATAAGGCCCGTCCTGCTTACGTCACATGCGCGGCAAAGCGTGAAACTTGAATCATTGGCATGTCTCACAATGTCAAACCCACCCACCAAGTTTCATTCCTGTCTGTTGATTTCTTCTGGGTGCAGCTATTTGTGCAACTGTTCGTTTGACGATGAGTGTAAAAAGATATTACAACAACAACATCAAAAAAATTATGTTGGAAATGTTTTGATGCAAAACAAGGTGGCATTGTTGTGTATGGTTGAGCAACTAACAGTCTAATGATCCGTCTCTCAACACAAGCAAAATCAGTGTAAATATCACTGACTGGAGCAAGTCTACCATGCAGTCATGCAATGCTGAGTATTATGGATAGTGACCATGAAAGAACTGTGCATGCCTCATAGTGCGGGCCCGGAATCATAATAACGATCAGAAGTTCATTCTTACACTGCGGCGGTTTGGAGGGCACATGGTGTGAGATGTTCTCTCAGTTTGAGGTCATGGCATCTGCTTGCATTTCCTGGCCAGCATCAGCTTTAGATGCATTAGCGCTGCGCGGATTACTGTTGGCAGGGCAGCACCACAATACCAATAACTCGCGCCACTGACCCTTACCGCCCTACAGTGAGAGAGGAAGAGACAGAATGACACAGACAGTGCTGTGTAGGACCCCCAGTAGACGTAACGCAGACTGAGATTATGACCTCCAACTTTGCTGTTAGCACTCAGCCACTGCCCTGTCCATGCTGTGCTCAGGTTGCAAGGGTTACAGGGGAATCTAGGCCTTAAGAATGTAGGTCTGGGCTGGGACGGCCAGGGCAAAGCAGGCTTACGGCCCTAATCCCCCCAACAGACATCCATATGAGGGCCAGCAGGCGGAGGCGTGGCTGCTGTCTAGACATGGCCAGAGGCTCAGACCATACCCCCCCCCACCCCCCAACCACCACCACCTCCCTCTGGAGTCCCATTAAAGACTTAAAACAGCGAAATACATTCAGCACTCCAAGTCAGACTGTATGTGTTGGGTGCTGCTATTGGCAGTCTTAGCATTTTAGCATTAGCAACATGTTGTACCTGTAACAAACTGTAAATAGTGCAGGGGAAGCCTGGGATTAACCCCTTAAACTCTTTGATCAGACGTTAATACAGAAGCTAGCGAAAATGATTCCATAGTTTCGTTACCATGGAACTAGCTACACAAGCAAGGAACTGTGAAATGTGGCTATTGCAGTTTAAGTGGTTAAATAGCCATTACTGGGAGCATTTGATTCAACAATTAATCTCTTAATCTCTTATTCTTTCTAAAGCTTTCCCAAAATAGCTGCTCTGCTAAAGGCCCATACATGTAGAGTTGCTGTTATGCCATCACCCGCAGCGCTAAATATCCAGACCACTCACCACCCACCGTGCTCCCTGTTAACTAGCCCACAATTCTAATGCCTATAACCGCTACGCCGATGGCCACAACACTAAGCTCTGTTATCCATATCATTGTACTCCTCACAGTCTGCAGTCTGCTATGCTAAATGCTCATCCAGCTCCCGCCGCTGCTATGTTAATACCCACGCTGCTCAATATCCAGACCACAATGCTAACAGTCACACCACAGTGCTATCTGTTACCTATATCCCAATTCCGATGCCCAGCCACTATAGTGATGGTCATGACACTAAGCCCTGTTATCCAAAGTAATGATCTCTCAGCCCTGCGGCCTGCTATGCTGAATACTATGCTACCTACTGCTGCTATGCTAACACCCAGTAGCACTACAATACATACTGATATCAGATTAATAAGTTTANGGCAAACCGCGTGGAGATGTTCGGTTGTGTCTAGGAGAGTTGATGGGTTCCGACCTCACCATGTCACCTGTAAACTAGGTATAGGTTCATGTCGGTGCCACAGAAGGCTTATGTAGGCATCATATGCAGTCGTATGCACAAGTTTGGGCGCTCCTGGTCCTGCTACTGCACCGCCAATGAGCTGGAAGCAGGCTATCACGCTGCAGCGACTCAATGGCTATGCTACTAGCAACATCTCATCCCAGGATAGATCTGTCACAGGACCGAATCACACTGGTTCTTGTTTTCACTCCACGTCCAGTTCAGCATGTGAATGTGAATAACCACTGCCGCAAACTGGTTCTACTAACCCTACAAACACCAGACGACCACACAAACAAGATGCTAATGACATCTGCTCTGGAAGCCGGAGGCGAGGTCATCCTCCCCTCCTCCTGCCGTCCGTCTCGGTGCTTCAAAGTGGCGGGGGTGCAGTCCTTAGCCTTCTATAAATATTGTCTTTTTCAGGGTCTTCCATACAAGCTCCTCATCTCAGGGCCCACAAGCACCACCGCACAAGCCAGACTGTTCTGCTGTATCTGAAACCTGAACCACGGTTCTAGGTATGGTTCCACATCACTGAATGAATCAATCCGGTTGTGGCCCATGTTTCCAGTATTGTACCCCTCCGTTTGGAGCATCCCATCATGTTTCCCATGAACAATGCTCTCAGTAGCACACTGACAGCTAGCCGATCCCACATCTGTCAGACTCGCGCCCTGAAAGGACCCGCACACGCACATTTCCAAAATCAATAACCCTCACGTGCTCGCATGATGCGTGGAAAACAAACGTCCAGTTTGGCCCGGACTGACTCATTCACCACGTCCCCCCCCCCCGACCACCGCCAATACAGCCAAACTTAAGGGTCACTTTCACTGACCCTCCACTCCACTACGGTTATTAATGCTGGCCCTCTGCTCTGGATATGTAGCTGGTCTAGTAACTCAAATCTGTCACTGGAAATCTCTGAACGCCGCCCGGACCACTGAGGAGGAGAACAGAGCAACAAGGACAAAAAGAGAACCGGGTGATCGAAAGTAACGGAGAACAAAAGGAGGGGGGTTCGTGACAGAGCTGCTTTGTTTGGTGGGACTCTCCCTCTCTCTGTCTGCGGGACTCCAGAGAGGGAAACGGGTCAATAAAGGAAATTGCCAATTAGGGAAGGGGGTCATTACATAAGCCGAACGTTGAATTTTGCCATGGGACCCCCGCACACAAAACAGGAAAACCCCACGCAGGAAATACTTCACCTCTTCCTTTCTATATAGAACCATGAACACTCTTGAATATGACTGAATATGCTGTCGACGGTTCTGTGTAGAATCTTCTTCAAAAAGGGTTCTATATAGGACCAAAAAGGTTCCTCCTGCTAAACCCCATTTTGGTGAATCATTTTCAAAAAGGTTCTATATATAGAACCAAATGCAACACATTTTCCATCCATCTGAAGAACCGTTTCACCATGCTAAGAACCACTTAAGCATGCAAATGGTTCATGGTTCCACACAGCTCCACTGACTTTACTAAAGAACCCTTATCCCTTCCTTACAGTGTGGTGCACTGACACAGGGATTCCGATGTCCAGTATATTACATGCTTGTATCTGTCCATACGCGTGAGCAACACCTTAGCAACCACCTGGAATACCAAAGCAACCAGCCAGAAACATCTTAGCAACAAATCTGGGAATTGTTAGTCTCTTTTTTCCGGTGCTTCCTTCTACTTTTCTGCTAGCTTTTGTGTTTGCCAACTAGTCCCGCTGTTTTCTAGTCATTGCAACAACTCTGGAATGTTTGGTCTTATTGGGAATAGTGTACTTGTATCCAGCTTTTTCATCAGAGCCTTTTGGTCCGGTGCGGATATTTTAGGAATTCAACAAACGGACTGTCACATATCGGTTTGAATTAGCAGTACAAGCACAAATACGTCTTTTCTGAGCAGCTATAAGTGATGAACTGATAAAAGTACAAAGCGCTCATTCTTTGGAGAACTCCGATTCTTATCACACAAAGAATTTGCCGTGTCCGGATGAAGTGAAGAGTGAGCTACGGCTGCTGGAGTGTCAGATTATGACATCGCAATCCATACGAGGGATCAAAGGTTGGTGATGCAAGCGTTACTAGCCTTGCCTTTATGGTATTGTGCAACACGGCAACCATCGTCCCATCAAGCGAGTGTGTCAGAATTCCATTCGGGAATCTGTCACTTCCTCGGAACACACACACACACAAACTCATACACACAGAGAGAGAGAGTCTGTCGTGCGAGCATCGTCCTCCAACATAAACAAACACCGGCACTCTCTGTAAACCTCCCGACAAACAGCGATGTCATCAACCCTCACCATTCTCCCAACATCCCGGGACACACACGCACCACAGACAGAACGGAACAACCGCCGCCATTGTTCAGAGGCCAGGATGTTAGCTATCGCCGTGGGAACTCGGCATGCGTGCACACGAGTGTATATATATATATATGTGTGTGTCTCCATACAACCAGTCACTCCAGTTGTGTAGAGACACTTACGTTGTTGTGGCTTCGTTTCTTTCCCTCTAAATGATGACTATTAATTATACTCTGCTCAACCCAACCACAACCATTCATTCTCCTCCAGCGGAGAGAGAGACACCAGACAGCCTGGAGACCGTGTGCGTGTGTGTGTGCGTGTGTGTTGATGCCTCACTGAGACTAAAGGCCCAACCCAGGGTTTCCACCCATTGGTCAACAACTGTGTGAATGGAACAGGCGGAGACAGTCGCTGACCTCATAACAGCTCAGTTCAAACACCAAAATCTCCCGTAAATTAGTAAATGACTCATGAAATCTGAAAGGCTGTGCCGGAATATAGGAATTAAATGGGAATTCCAACAACTTCCTGAGATGCTAATAGATACATCTGGAGTGGGTTTGGTGTGAAATGGTTGTTTACAGTGGTGGTGATGGGAATCCATGTCTACAACACAAATATGGACATTTTATTTGTTATTAGTTGTAATGTTATTATTGTCTGTATCACACAACTGTAAACGATTCATCCAGTCACAGCTTCCGAATCAAATGAATCAAGATTCGGAATCAAATCAAAGTGATTCGAATCATTTCCTAACTGCTTGCTTTGCCTTTGCCTGATCTGTAGCCTCACTGTACATGCTGGCAGAGTCTAGAGCTAGCAAGCAAGTCCTCATGGCAAAGTCAAGCAAACCAGATAACAAAGTCAGGTCTTATTATGATTCGATCTGATTCGATTATTTTGATGCGATTCAGAATCGTTTCTAAAACACCACCGAACATACACACAAGACTGTATGACCTACTCTATGTTTGATATCAGCCTGAGAACTTCATGTAGCCATAACTGATACCAATACATCCCAACCTTCCGAAAGAGATGCATCTGAATCACGGAAGTCGGATCGATTCATTTGAACACGGAGGCAGGAATGCAGCCCTCACTCGTCCTCTTTTGATCAGAACCTCACAATGGCTTATGTGAAAGGCCGGTGCCTTAGAGGAGGCCGGACAAAACAATGGCCGACTTGTTCTCTGGTCAGTAAGCACCCCTCTCTCTCTCTCGTTCCATCTCTGTCCCTCTTTTCTCTCTGTCTCGTTCCATCTCTCTCCCTCTCTCTCTCTCTAGGTAAACACTGTGTAAACTCGGAGCTGGACGTGGGCTTTCCGAGGAAAATATTCTGGTTCATTTTTTCCCCCCTGTTTCTTTTTTTCTCTCTCTTCTCCTCTCTCCCTCCTTTCTCTCTCCCTCCTTTCTCTCTCTCTTTTCATAGCAACCCCCCCTTCACAGCCCACTCTACTCTCTCTCTCTTTCTCTCTCTCTGCCTTGCTTGCTTTTTTTCATTCCTTCCATCTCATGCTTTCATTCTCTCTCCCTCTCCCTCTCTCTCTCCCACCCTCCCTCTCTCCCTCTGGACTGTTTTTTGAGGGCAGCATAATGACACAGGGAGAGGAGCCGAGCCGAGCCGAGCGGCCAGCCAAAACCTTGCTTGGCTGCAGTGCCGAGGGAGGAAGTGGGCAGTAATGAAAGAACAGAACAGCAGAGAGGCTCTGAAATTAGAGAGACGCCTCTCTCTCTCTCTCTCTCTCTCTCTCCTTCTCTCCTCTGTTCTCCCTTCTTTCCTTCTCTCCTTTCTTCTCTCCCGTCTTCTCCCAGCATTCATTTTCCTTTCCTCCTCCTCCTTCTCCTCTTCTTCTTCTCTTCTCTTTTCCTCCTCCTCCTTCTAAATGAGATGAATTTGCGTCTCTCTCTCTCTCTCTCTCTCTCTCTCTCTCTCTCTCTCTCTCAGAATGTTTTCTTTCCGTTTCGTGGAGGCCACCAGGAGGGCCCTGCCCAGACCCTGCGCTTTTCCCTCCGAGGAATGATGTCATATCCTGTGCTGCCCTTTCCTCCGTGGCTAACCCAAACAACCCAGGAATGAAGGAGCGGGTCGCCTCAGCTACGGCGCAGCCTGTAGGACCCCTTGCGTCGGGAGTCTGCGGCTCCGACAGGACAGTGACCTAAACACAAGGACCTGCTTATGTGGTTAGTGACGCCGACATGCTGTTATCTCTAAACATGGATGCTGCACCGTTAAAAACAGCAGCGGCAGAATGAATTCACCCCATATTACTGTCCATGCTCAACAGCACGTCATACGGCGTCACAACCACATAAACACCTCTATTAGAGACTCCACGTCTTCTGAGACGAGCGTGTGATGCAGGCAGTGCTAATCGGTGGCCAAAGGCCTCCGTTACCTGTTAGGTAAGCTACGTTAGCCTCGGAGCTCCTGCTGCTTCAGACAGCGGACATGTCTTGACTGATGGACTGCGTTTGGAGGCTGGTGGGGGGATTGTGTAAATTTATGTGTGTGTGGTGGTTAATAATACCCCTCTGACTAAATTTCCCCGTGTAGAGGAAGTGTGTGTGTGAGAGAGAGTGGGCAGGAGGCCAGTCTGAGTGTGTGGAGACTCCACTCTCACCTTACACACTGCCCAGCCGGCTCCAGCACACATACCACACACACACACACACCCAAGCAAAATATCTCAGAACTCATCGTCTCACCTTCAGCCTCTCTACGTCATCCACACGCACGCTAGAACACATGCGGTAACATCTCACAACTCATCATTTCACCTTCACCCTGTTTCACCCTCTGTCTATCATCCACCCATCCATCAGTCTTTACACCCAACATAAATACCCCAGCTAAACCACTAACAACACCCCTCAACACACAAAGTGTCCCAACTAAACACATATAACACCCAAAAAACCAAACCCTTAAAAACTAATCCCCTTAAAAACCAAAAACCTAATGCTTAAAAACTGCCCACCCTAAAATACCACCCCCTAAAAACACTAATCCCTTTCATGTTTAAAAAACTACCCCCTTAAAGCTAAACCCCTAAAAGAACTAAGCCCTGCATAACTAATGCCCTAACTGCCTAAAAACACTAACACCCTTAACACCAGAAAACCGAATCTCCTAAAAACAAAGCCCTAATGAACTAAACCCCCTTAAAAACTCCCCCTCGAAAAGCACACCCCCTAAAACTTAATAACATAACAGCAGTTTTAAAACCTCACACTGCCAGCGACTCTCTCACCTGCGCGTCCAAATATTACTAATCCTGAATATACCCCCCCACCCGCACCCGCCCCCTGCATACACACTAATCCCCTACAACACCTCCGCCCCAAAAACACTTATCAGCTCATTCAGCTCCGCACTGTCAAAAAATCCATATTCATCCATTTATGCACGTTAAAAGCACACGCTGTGATATGCATAGATGGCTTTAACACTCCCCTCTCTCTGTTTTTCTTCCCTTCGTTCCTTCTCCCTCTCTCCGTCCTGGCGCACAGCCCACTGTGCATGTCTGTTGGTGGCTGTCAGATTGAGGTTAACTCTTAATAACCCCCAGCTTTCCAGGACAAACAACACACAGTACAATACAGAGTTTAAACCATCCAGTAATCCAGCTCAGGCTCACACACACACACACCTGAGACGCAAGGACAGCGATAAGACAGTACAGCAGTGCTGTTCTCCTCCTCGCGTCTAAAATCAATACAATTATCCAGAAACGGTGCCAAGGAATCAGCCAAACAATATTTCCCCCTCCACCGTTACAGCACCGCGCCGCCGGCTCTGATGATTAGTTAATGAAGGCTCTAGCAGATCTGTTCTTCTCCCTGCCAGTAAAGCAGACAGGCATGGAGCTGCCTATTTACCGCACCGGAGGAGCAGAACAACACCACACTGCTTATTTACCGCGCAGAACACTGGAGCCTGCTTTCAGTTCAGCTCGGATTTTACACTAGACCTGCAACACAACCCTGTCTGAATACACCCCCCCGACCACCACCACCGCCACCACCACCTCCTCCCTCCCACACCCACACACACAAACGCACTTGGGCAGCGAAATGTAATAACACGGTGTGTTTGTTCAGGACCACGTTGGGATTAGAGGCAGAGAGAGCAAAACAAAAAATTCTTCCTGCTGGAGCTGCACATTATCATGCTGCACACTGACAGTCTCCCCAAACACACGGCCCAGCTCCGCCTGTATACCAGTTCACAGTCTCTCACTGAGTTTTACTGAGCTGCCCCATTAACCCTCAGAGGTCTGGAGCTCCTCCGGAGGTCGACTGCACGGCCCGGTGGAGGGCCAGAGAACGAGAGAGCGGGTATTCATCTGTCTGTATGCTCTCTGTTCATCTGCGTTTGAGACATC
>JAVGWN010001398.1:0-12446 GCA_034552555.1 Semaprochilodus insignis | reverse complement strand
GTGTGTGTGTGTGTGTGTGTGTGTGTGTGTGTGTGTGTGTGTGTGTGTGTGTGTGTGTGTGTGTGTGTGTGTCTGTGTGTGTTTTCTGAGGTTTAGAGTTCCCCCTCTAGTCTTACCCGGGGGTAGGGGGGGTTGATAGGTGGGGGGTCGTTCGTTTGGGCCTAAGCTCGCCTCTCTCCTTTACCAGCTCCTGCACAGTCTCTGTGTGTATGAAGTTTTACTGTCAGCCCTGGTGGTGGGCAGAGGCGTAGCCGAGGTGTGGCCAGTGCCACCCTAGTATTAAGCATGGCCACACTTCTGGCCATCCCAGTTATGGAAATGAGACAGTCAGCCATCATCAACAAAGCATCAATTATGGTGAGAATCTGAGATGGAAGTAGTCCCCAGTCAGTTATAAGAGTATGATGACGGTGAATTTAGTAGTTAGTGTAGATTATACAGTGTGAAGCCGGCTGTGTGATGGTCAGATGAGTTAGTCAGCCATAATCATACATCATGCTGACTGCTTTCTGTTTACAGTTGAATACAGGGCACCAGTTTCCTGCTACAGAGCCAGCTTTCTGACTAGCTGTCTCATTGNCTGCTACAGAGCCAGCTTTCTGACTAGCTGTCTCATTGTGACCCTCAGCGAGAGAATCTGGGGTCTGTCTGTATGAAATGATTCTGCACTGAAGACGAATAGATTTACTTGATTAAAATACTCACTTCCTCATGAACGAATAAGATCGAATGTTAGATTCAGGTTACTTCCAGCTGTGATTGTATTGACTATTGATGTAGAATGATGAACAGATGTGTCATGTAAAATCAATGCGTTACTTTCTGTCATGTTAATAAAGCAACACCAGTTTATGTGGCCTTATTCCCAGCAGTGTGCCCCCCAGTCTAACGGCTCGAGTTGCGCCCCTGGTGGTGGGCAATAAGACGTGATATTGTATTGTTTCCTTCTTCTCTCTCTGTTCATTCTTCTCTCTTGCTGTCCTTTCCTTTTCTCTATCCTTTTCTTCTTCTCCTCTTTGTATTTTCCTGCATTTTTTATTTTCTTTGTTCTTTTTGTTCTTTCCCTTCTTTCCTTTTTTCCTTTCCTTCTTCTCTATTTATCATTTCCATTTTTCCTTCTTCTCTTTCTGTCCTTCCTTTCTTCTGTTTATCCTTTCCTTTTTTTCTTTCTTTCTCTTCCCTCTATTAATTTTTCCTTTACTTCTTTCTCTACTGATTCCTTTTTCTTTTTTTGCTTCTCTCTCTATCCTTTCCTGTTTCCTTCTTCTTTCTATCCTTTCCTTTTTTCCCTTCTTCTTTCTCTATCCAATTCTTTTTTCTTTCCTTCTCTTTATCCTCTCCTTTTTCTTTCTCTATCCTTTCTTTTTTTCCTTTCCTTCTTCTCTAACTTCATTTTCCCCCCTTTGTTTCTTCCATCTCGGTCTTGTCCTTTGCTCTTTACTCTTTCCTTCTTCTTTTACTGTTATTTCCCTCTCTTTCTGTCCTTTTAGTCTCCTCTCTGTCTTTTTCGCCTTGCTCACCTCCTCCCCTCTTCTCTTCTCTCTTTTCTCCCGCTGTGGAGTCAGAGTCGAGCCCCTGTATGTGCTGGCCCGTGTCAAACTTGACACTTTAATATGACACATTGGCAGAACTTGTGCGTGTGTTTCTTTCTCTCGCGCTCGCACTCTCTCGCGCGCTCTCTTTCTCTCTCTCTCTCTCTCTCTCTCTCTCTCTCTCTCTGTGTCTCTCTCACTCTCTCTGTCAGAGTGAGAGAAACCACAGCGCTCAGCTTTCGTGCAGTGTACCTCAGTAACCTAGCGGCGTGTTTACATTTCTAAATTAAACACCTTTTATTGAGTTCAGGCCGCAGTAGCTGCTCCAGACGAGCACTGTAGTTAAACAGAGCCTCGCGTTTGGGCTTTTTCCCTACACAGTCAGGCCTGTTGATATTAAAACCCAGTAAAAATAAAGCCAGCCTATCATAAATAAAGCCAGAAGGCTGAATATGTGTTAATTAGCGTCATTCAGGGGCCTGATTTAAGAGCGACCGTGACAGCAGAGAGCTGTGCAGATATGTGGTGTTGTGTGTTGAAGCTAGTTTGGTTGGAGCTAACCTTGAAACTGCAGGCTTATTATTCAGTTATGATCCGTAAGATTTATTACTGAGCACTACTATAAAACTAATTTGTCATTTATGGAGTTCTGAGAGTGGGAAGTGTGGAGCCACATGCAGACCCTTAGAGTTTAAGGGGTCAGATAGAGCTTGTGCTGCATAGTAGTGCATCACTGTCAGACAAAAACCTCTTGTATCTCCACAACGGCAAAAAACACTCCTAGCTTTCAGTGGCCGTTAGTGGTTAATATGCATTTGCTTATTAATGCTTTCTGTGTTTTAATAGTATTATGTTATATATATATATGTGTATAAACACAGTAAAAGGCGCCATCAGCCTGAATTTTGTCCTTGTGTCTGCTCCTCCAGATGGAAGGTGTTAGATAATGACCTTCTGCTGATCCTGTGTCCTTTTGCAGTGTTCAACGGCCACACTAAGCTGATGAAGGAGAGAGAGAGCACGCCTAGGCCGAAGAGCAGAGAGCCACCGAAGGATCGCTCAGAGAGGGCGGAGAGTCAGAGGGAGCAGAGCCAGTGCACCACAGCCAGAAACCACACTGCCAACGGCCACGGCCTCAGAGGAGCCACAGAGGAACTACGCAAGCAGGTAGGATTGTATCCAATGTTACGTTTGTATTACAGCGAAGCTAACTTCTAACCAACTTCTTGGCCTGTTTGGGGACCTGTTGCTGAAACGTGAACGTTTTTTAAGCTGTACAAAGGTATTATGGAGCTGCTTCAGCGCTCAGATAAATAGCTGGCGACAATAGGGATGTTTTATGGATTTATTTAATTATTTGTTATTTCTTTATTATTATAAAGGTTGATATTATAAAGATGAATTTATGACACATGGAGTCATATTGCAATACATGTTATTACAGTACTCTGCATATTTGTTAAATGACAGACTTGCGTATTGTAAGGATGTTGTATTGTCCCACCTTTGGTTTTGATATCAGTTAGTTATGTGTTTGGTTTAAGTGATTCTAAAGAAATCACCCAAATAAGTAGGCAAAAAACACCCATCTATTCTTATACTACTTAGTGTTCCACGTGCCAAGAACCAGTTCCCACTGCCAGGGTCAAGCCGCCAAGGACTTCCACACCATCCCTCACTGCATATATGGCACTGCACCGGTCCCCCATGCTGGACTTTGCAGGTGGTGTTGCCTTTTCAGGCTGTGCCCAACCGGGTTATGTGGGCTGCCCGGCCACCAGGTGCTCAATGAGGAACAGCCTGGCTCCAGGGACAGGTCCCAGTAACCTTCTCCCGGGCAGGGGACACAATATACTGTGCCCTTATTTCATGGGGGACTTTGGATTGTGTTAGGTGAAGGCTCCAGATGACATGGCTCCGTGGATCCCTAGACCACATAAGCCATTCTGCCACATCAGGACACCTTAACTATCCCTTACTAACCAGCTCAGTGCTCTGCTGAGACACTAGTAGCAAAGTCCAAAGAGGCTGCGGTAGCATGGTAGAGACATTTATCACAAAATAATTGTATACTAGAAGGAAATTGTACAGGTACAGTGCTACAGCAAACAAATAACCTGGACTGGTCATGTCTGACTTGTATCTGATAAGTTCAGGTGCTTTAGTTACCTGTTCTGATACTGATCCAGGTTATTAAATAAGCGCATTAGTAATTATTACTATTGCTGCTATCAATAATATCAGTTTAATTAAATCTACAGGTATTATTACCTGTGCTTAATATGTTCAGCTATTAACAGGCTCTGTATAGTCAGTGCAGGTCTGTCAGCACAGCTGAAGTGAATTCAATTAAATGGAGCTGAAGAGAGACAGCAATGATGCATCAGCCTAGTCTGACTCCAGCAGCACACTGTAGTCTTGACTGTGACATTAGCTAAATAGAAGTAAGTGCTGGAGGCAGTTCCTTCCTCTTCTTGTCCTCTGAGAATGAACATCAAGGCCCAGCGCTGCCTCTGCATGATCCAACTGCAGCCTGCTGACTCTTAACGGCTACAAACCACTAAAATAAACCGACGCTGAATTTTAAGGCCTGCTCAAGTATTTTTGGGGGTCCTAAGCAGCACTTTCTAGGGGCCCACATGCGCTCACATTACCAACTCGTATCTCTTGCTTTGTAAGGAGTAATACTTGGTTCACACATGCTAGCTCTGCATGGAATAAGCATTGTGGCAGCCTGAGTGAAACTGCTCACATGTATTGGCCTTTCATATATAGCATACACCACCTGTGCTGCAGAGCAGTGAGAAAGTTATACAGACAGTCCGTTTTCCAGACCACGTAGTCAAATTAGTGGCCCTGCTTAATAACAATATCATGTATAAATGAGCTCACTGCAAATGAGCATTCTGACTTCTAAGTTTTAAGTCTGGTAGACCAGCCAGGAAGTTAGTGTGCAGTGCACAGTGTTTAACTAGAATTTATTTTTCTTAGTACTTGTGAATTAAATAAAATATAAGATTTTGAAAGAAAGATGTCTGTCTGTCTGTCTTGCAATGGACTGGCAGGCTGTCCAGGGTGTTTCCTGCCTTCTGCCGAATGAATGCTGGGATAGGCTCCAACAGCTCCTGTGGCCCAGAAGGATTAAGCGCTTTAGGAGAGGAGAAGAGTAAATTGTGACCTTAGTTTAAAACAAGATCCACTTCCAATCATAACAGTCCTCTCCACATTAACCTCCAGCATACTGAGATCACTGCTAAGCACGGCTTCATGAACACACAACTGTAAGCTGTAGCAAGGTGCCTGAGAGAGTGCTAAACAAGACAGCGCTGAGAGGGTTAAGTTAGGTGTCTGTGTTTGTGTGCGCGCCCGTGTGTGTGTGTGTGCGTGCACTGTGTTCATGCTATGAGCTGCAGATGTTCTGTGTTAAATCTTCCTGCCATCCTGCAGCTGGTCTATAGCAACACATGATGTCATCGAGACGCGCGCGCGCGCGCGCACACACACATACACTCACATGCAGCTGAAGCCCAGTTCAGAGACAGACCAACCAAACATCTCACTCTCTTGCGCTCTTGCTCTTTCTCTCTTTTTGCTCTCTTTCTCTTTCTTTGCCTTTCCCCCTTTGTCTTTTTCCAAGTCACACAAACTGTTTACTCTTACATCTATTTCTTTGCACTTCTGTATCCTCATTCCTAATCCCCCCCCCCAAACTCTGATTTCCTCTCTGTCTATTTCCCATCCGACTGCACTCCAGACTGCTCTGTCTCTCTTTGTCTCTCTCCCTCTCTTTCTTGGCACCGTTGGGGCTTTGCTCTATTGGGCACAGACTGGTGACATGCAGGCAGAGGGGCTTCTCTCTCGCTCGCTCTCTCTCTCTCTCGCTCGCTCTCTCTCTCTCTCTCGCTCGCTCTCTCGCTCGCTCGCTCTCTCTCTCGCTCGCTCTCTCTCTCTCTCCTCTCGCTCTCTCGCACTCTCTCTCTCTCTCTCTCTCTCTCTCTCTCTCTCTCTCTCTCTCTGTCTCTGTCTCTGTCCCTCTCCCTCTCCCTCTCCCTCACTCTCTCACTCACTCACTCCGCCTCCTTGGGCAGACTAAACAATCACAGGCAGAGTGGTTTTGCTCTCACGTGCGTGAAGCCTCAGGAGATTTAGAGTAATGGAGCCAGTGAGCCCCCTAGTGGCTGACTCAGCCACTCCACACGGAGCATTCGTACGACTGCTGACCGAGCGCGAAAGCAGACACTTTTTCTGCTGAGTAGGATTGCCATTGCAAACACACACACTGCTGCAGGCTCATAGTGTTACTGTCACAGGAAAACCATGTAATAGGTGGACAAAAAAGGTAATGAATAAATAGACGAGCAGGCAGACTGACATGTATAGAACTGTCTATAGATATAAAGGTATATAGATACCCAGGAGAAGAAAAAAGTACAGTGTAGTATACTTAAGTATACTTGGTATAATTCTTTGCACTCATGATTAATATACTGAAAGTGTGATATTTTGTTATACTAACTGTGTACTTAGTATGCCAAATATAATCATTAGTGTTACTAAACATATATTTAAATAGAAATAATTGTACTTATTTTGAGTACTTCTCACTTAGATATACTTAAGTACATATTAAAGTCAGATTCTAGTACATTTCTAGTACTTTAAAATGTACTTATTTACCTGGGTCTGTAAATTAGTGCACTTATATGAAGTACACTGAAGTACTACTGAGGTAAAAATGTACTTCAAATGATTGTTTGTTATATAAATATATATTGCACTTGAATTTAGCACACAAAACAATGTAGGTACTTGGAGTTTGAATGTGCATGGGGAAACTGCTGTGTATAAATCTCTTTTGCCTTAAGCAATTTCCAAATAACTGTCTCCTTTCCTCCAAATATGTTTTGATTGTTGCTGGCATATCAAAACATTATAGCTCCATCTGTTCCTGATATCTGTGAACATTTCCTGATGATCAGACCAATAATCCAGAATGACAGAACACACTTTATTTCCTGCTTTATTTTCAAGTTTCATTTTTAAGTTTCAGAGATCTGAGGTTCAATGTGTTTGAACAGTAGCGTGAGTAGAAGATCTGTAAGGGCGGAGCTGCTGCAGAGCCACAGCAGAGTCACCTTACTCCTGCCATGCTACCTGCAGAGAGCATCCATCACGCCCACCCTGGGGCTCCAGCACTGTCTGCGTTCTCCCCCACTCCCCTCCCTCCCCTCCTTCCCTTCCTCCTTCCTTCCCTCCCTCCTTTGTTTTTTTGTTTTTTTATTTTTACTTGGCCGACAAGAGGGGATACGACTGATGAAGGAGATCACATTTCACCCACCCCCCCCCCCTCTTATCTTTTAATAGCCTCTCTTTGTGTTTGGCTCCACCTGATAGGAATACAATACAGCGTCCTGCTCCAGAGGCCCGCGCCAGTCTGTCCTCAGGCTCAGCCCACTGATGGATCACTGCAGCCTGGGCACACTTCACTTAACAGTACCATCAGTGTAGGACTGCACAGTATAGCGTTTGTTAATTGCTTCCATCTTTGCAGTCTTAATATAGAAGGATGCAATACACAAATCATGAGCTTAATGACATTAACAGACGTCCCTCGTGAGTGTTGTGTTCGTGTTTTGAGGAATGAAGATCTGCACGTACATAATGTTGTTTTTAGTTTTTGTAGTGTTCATAAGCTTCATCATTTCTGGAAATATGCTTTCTAGGTTTACAGTGCTATTTAATGAGGATGCAAACACATGAACTGAGCCACTTTTTTTGTAGGGTTGTTTTTCTCACTTTTGCCTGAAGCTCACACTGTGTTGCTTAATGCACTTTTCCAGTACTTTCTATTAGCCAGGATCACATGTACATAGCATTATTTACTGCTTAATACATACACATTCATGTACATTTAATAATCAGTGCCTATTTATATAACATGAATCTAATAACATTGTACATCAGCAGTATTAACATAATAAAGTATTATTATAGTATGACATTTTGGTACGGTGGCGTACATACAATACAAATACAGTATTCACCTGCTCCTTTATGTTACTTGCCTCATTAAACTGTAACACCAAAATGAGAATAACAAAACTGGCCACTGACTGATGGCTATACTATGTAAGTTTCATTTTGCTGTAATTCTAAGGGAAGCAGGGGGGAAAACAGTTTAATAAAAGCATCTGTGTCACGTTTATAAGATGTTCTTTTATCATGGATTCACACTCAGCAGACTTGAGTTCATTAACTTTGTTAATGCCGACTTAAAATTCATGTGATTATATTTGGATACATTTTGGTTTTGTTATATACTTTATTGATCCTTCAAGAAAAATGTCATTTAGCTATTTAAATATGTCTGGGAGCAAAGCATCAGGCATCAGAGGCCTTGTACAAGGGTGCAACAATAAAGCTTGGGATTTAACCCTGCAACCTTCCGGCTAGCTTACCTCCCGTACCGATTGGCTGCTGTGTTATATTAATTATATCAATACTGTACTGCACAAGGTGATCAAGCATGAATACCGTCTGGTCAAATTAAGTCAGGCCAAGTTTTACAAATTACAGAAATGTTTGTCAGTGTGTTTACAATATTTTGCACTGCGTATCACAGCAGTTTGAAGCCATATAAACACTTTTTTTTGGTCCATGTTGTTCAGACCTACTGCAGAGGGAAGTGATGGGGTGGATTGTGAGAGGCTTTTGTTGTTGACCGTATTAACTCTGCAAGTCTGAAGAACCAGACACCCTCAGAAGACCAGGGGGTCAGAAAGCATACCCACTTTGTTGCACTCTCAGGGCTTGGATTGTAAAGTTTTATTTTGCAATTTTAACCCAGAGGGCCGGTTTGGCACCGCCTTGCTCTGTGAAAGTGTGTGTAAATCGGTAACAGTATACCTTCAGTGCTGCAAAGGAAAACTGGGCCAAGAAAACAAAGTGAAGGAGAGGAGACGGTGGCCCTGTCTGCGAGCAGGGCGGCTCAGTCTAATTCCCACAACTGCCTTTAACCAGCGAGGGTCCGGGTGTAACCCAAGCCTCGTCTGTAGCGCTCTGAAGACAGCGGGGGGGCTCAGATCTGCAGTCTTTTATTTGGAGCATTAAAGTGGAATTACAGAGCTTTAGGAAACCATACCATATAAAACAGATTTTTATGTGCTGGGATGGGATTCTTAGCCAGAGACTACATTCTGAAGTGATTTTGAAACAACCAGTAGTTGGCAATGAGTATACAGGGTCACTTTGTTTTTCTTCTTTTTCCGTCCTTCTGCTGTTCTTCTTCCTTTGTTTATTGAGTCCTGCTGTAGCTGAAGTTGATGTTTGCAGTGAGAATGTTTTGACTGAAGCACTTTAGTTCTTGTTTAAAGGGCCCATGTCATGGAGAGTTTTCACTTTAATGAAATAAAGTTGATGTATGGAAGAAGTTTAATGTTCTACCAAAAACATACCATTCGTTCTCTGTTCCATACAGGACATATATGGAAAATAAGTAGCAAATTAACTTGTTTAGTCACAAATCCCAATGTAGCTACATGTATTTGTCTATTAAACCTGAAACGGGTTAGCCAGCCAGTGTTTTGGTATGGATTGCATTTACGTATCTCAGTCTAAAACCGTCCCTTTTAGTGCATAAATCCACACCAACATAGCAAACTATGAAACTGAAAAGATGAAATGCAAAACAAATGTAGGGCTGCTTAACATTGGGAGCCCAAAATGTCCCAAACCCAAAGAGGCAACCAAATTGACCCTTAATTCGAGGTATATAAAATGAAATGTTTTACACATGTTTTCCCTCTGTGTCTCTTTAATCGACATCCAGGTCTCAAAAATGAATGGGCTTTCACGTTTGTCTCACACGGGCGCTCACATGGCCGCTGCCAAAAAGCCGAAGGACTACCGACTGCCGTCCAGAACTGTGAAGTACACAGCCACTGTGACCAAGGGCCACGTCACCTACACCAAAGCAAAAGGAGAACTGGTGAGGAAAGCCAAACTCAACCACAGCAGGCACTCAGCTTCTGCTGCTGTCGGCGGTGCCCACAAAGCCCACAGCACCAGTCAACACCAACCAGCCAGCAACGGCCACGCCCCGCAGCCCCCCCACTCAGGAAAAGCCCAAAGTAGCAATGCAAAAACCCGCAAACAGGTGCTATTATCCAACGGGGTCCACCGCGAGGACAACACCCGCTTCAACTGGCGGCCGAATGGACGCCACACCATCAAGGAGGAGGAGGAGGACGAAGGGAGGCAGGGGCGGCACAACCTGCGCAACTCTAAGCGTAGGATGGACTCGGCTGTCACTATGGTTATGGGACCAGAGGGCACGGATCTTAAGTCCAAAGCTTCTGTCTCTGAGGCTAAGAGAGCTAAGCTGCAGCCTAGCCCTCTGGTAGAAACACGCAGTAGAAAAGCTCTGGGCCAGGACAAAGCCTCCAGCGCCCTCGCTAACGGACACAGCATCACAGAGACGGCCGCTTCCCCCACTCAAAAAACGGGTCCTTCTGCACCCCCTCCTGCTTCCCCAGCAGCTCCCGGCTCTCCCGCCACCCACCAGAGCCCGGCTAACCCGGAGCCGGCACGGCAGCGGCCCAAACGAGCCTCAGCTGGGAAACTAATGTTCATCAGACAAGCACAGCAGAGGGCCCAGACCAGCACGGCCTTTAGCCGCTACCCTAACACTACCTCAAACAGCAAGCCCTCCAAACCAGCAGAGCCCCAGGCCACGCCTCAACCCCAGTCACGGGTGGACAAAGAGAAAGAAAAAGAGAGGGAGAAGGAGAGAGAAAGAGAGAGGGAGAGAAGTAGGGCAGGATTCGCAGCTCTTCCTGATGTTCCGGTCTTCAGGCCCAACGCCCGGGAGTTTCAGGACCCCCTGGTGTACTTGGACTCGGTGCGAGAGCGGGTGGAGTCCTGCGGCCTCTGCCGGGTGCTGCCACCCTCGGACTGGCGGCCAGAGTGCAAACTGAACGATGAGATGCGTTTTGTCACCCAGGTGCAGCGCATCCACAAGCTTGGCCGCCGCTGGGGGCAGAATGTACAGAAACTGGCCTGCATCAAGAAGCACCTCAAATCTCAGGGCATCACCATGGAAGACCCCCCAGTCATTGGTGAGTTCATTCAATTTGTTTTTTTTTCAGGGTCATTTATATACAGTGGTTCCAAAAAGTATATGGACAGTTTTGCCAGTTTTGCCATACCTGAAATGTGTTAGGAAAGAAAATGTGAAACCAGGTGGTATTTAATTTGTGCGGAAGTCTTCTTTTAAACGAATGCCAGTCTGTATTGTTTAAGGTGTTTGTTTGCAGACTTCCACATTACTGGTCTCAACAAAGCACCTCTGCGTGAAAAAAGAAAAACAGCTCCAGGCTTTAAGGTGCTTTAATGGATAGTCTGCTTGGAGTTCTTCTCCAGGCTTTCTCCACCCAAACTTTTGATGTTGTGCTATGAAGTAATTTCAAGAACCTCATTCAAGTTGACCAGTGGATAAATAGTAAAGCTCCTAAGTTCTTTTTGAGGTATGGTAGCACTTTTTTGCCTCAGATGTCTCAAAGCAACTTTCCAGAAAGACCCCAAATATTGAACCGTTGGACGGATTTCCACCAAAAATAAATAGGTTCGGAACCCGAAAAGTTAGTTCCCAGCTGGAACCAAAGAATAGTAGGTTCTTCAGCACGAATCGTGACGAAATCCTTGGGCATTTCAGTTGTTGAGGAAAGAGAAGGCAACAGTGGCGACACCAAGTGGTCTGCTGAAGAACCTCTTCTACGTCTTCTTACCAGCAGTAGTTGATCCGTGCTGCTTTCTGGATATAAACAAACATCTGGAATAACAGCACAAACACTCGCAGGTAATCTATACGCGCCACCATCTTGGTACTAGTGTTTACTAGCGTTGTTCTTTGGTTCCAACAAAAACTGGTGCAAATGCTGACTGGTTCCTTGGATAGCACTGAAGTTCTATGAAGTCTGGAAGGAACCAGTTCAAGAACCAGGGTTCTTTTGGTCAGAAAAGGGCCTCTAAGGGCATGTTTAAGAACCTCTGGCAGGAACCAAGGCTCCTAAGAAGAAACTCTCTAAGAGCATGAGGAAGAAACACTGAGGGAAACCAAGAGCTCAAGGACCTATAGGCCACCGCTAGTAAAAGATAAATGAGAACGAGGACTAAAGAAACGAGTTTACACAAAGACACTTGGATCACACTGACGTGAATTCAGACAGTTTACAGGAGACAGTGTTGCCTCCATTGTTACGTGGCATGGGCAGAACTGAATGGTGGGAGCAATAGTACTAGTCAATAAGTTTATCAATTGTAGAAATGATCAGTAATTGCAGCCTTATGTTGGACACTGAACAAACCACCACTCCTGAAAACAACATTCCAAGGAGCCTTTCACATCACTCGGAATGGAGCTGTTGACCCAGCCCCTTTCTGTCAGATGCGTGAATCAGCGGTGCCGTTTGCTTCTAAGTGAATTAGATTCAATCCAGATTAAGTTGGAACAGCTGTTACACTACACAAATATGGGCTAAACACGTCTGCGAAATCACAAACGACATAAGAGTTTTACTCCGCTCCGCTACAGTAATGACGTGCGGTCTCACTGGCAAATCATGTGACTTCACCAACCCCAATAAAGGCACATGTTAAGATATAAGCCCGCTGTCAGCCCCGGTTAGGAAACGGTAGCTCACCTAAATTGCCTGTCTCTGTGGATTTGCCAAAGCCACGGCTGAGCGTTTATGGCCTTCAGAAGCAGTCCCTGGCCTTTGCGTTCCATCAGCGCTCTCTGTTCAGCGTGAAGGTCCAGGTTATATGGGAGGGAATAAATGTTTACTGAGGTACTAAGAATGCAGCTGCAGTGCTGGAGTGGATTCAGCCGGAGAGTTAAACTGATGGACGTTGACC
>JAVGWN010001397.1:0-12447 GCA_034552555.1 Semaprochilodus insignis | reverse complement strand
GAGCCTAACAGCAGTAGGGAGAAAAGAAAGTATAATAACCAGGGTTAAAATATGCCTTGTGAGCCTGAGTGTGAGTGTTTATGTGGAATGATGATGGTAAATCTGAAGTTATTATAAGAGACAATCATTTGTGTATTTCTCTGCCAGGAATAGCTTTATAAAAATAGTTTGAGGGTCGAAACCTGATCTCACAATGATCGGAAATCAATGTCTCAAGCATCAGGCAATATATTCCTAACCTTTTCCTGTAATAACTTTGTGAGGGAGCTTTGGGCGTCTCGTTCTTTTCACAGCCACTCAGAAGAATCCTGACTTGGTAAGTTTCCTCAGATAGTCGCGCTTCAGATCAGACCACTCTGAATGACTTAGTTTCAGTCTTAGTGATTGAATTATGCAGTGTTATAGGCTCGGCATGCCTCGGTAGGCTACGCTGTGTACTACCAAACATCCCTGTGTATATGTTGTATATCGTTGCTGTCCAGAGAAAAACGGGTATCTCCAAAATGGCAACTTTACAGGAGAGGCCAAAAACCTCATTTAATTTGAATGGAAGTCAATGGAACCAGACGTCTTTCCAAGCAGTTTTGGGCCATTTCTGTTGGTCCATTCTTCATGAAATTTCCACACAGTGTAAAGAGCAGCTCATGTGATCAAATGAGGCATAAAAGTACAAATCACCAAAAATGGAGATACATGTTTTTCTTTGGACAGCGACGATGTGTTTTCCTTCTCCGGCAGTTCCTTTGTTTTGGTTACCAGCGTTTCTGTATTTGATCTTGTGTTTTTCTGGAAGGTTTTGGACCAGGAGGTGCCTAAAGAGGAGCCCATTGTGTTGAATTTCCTGGCAAAGTTTTATCCTGAAAGCGTAGAGGAGGAGCTGGTGCAGGACGTTACCCAGCATCTTTTCTTCCTGCAGGTGAGCAACAGCTTGCATCGCCACAGCTGCTACGCCATCAGTACAAGCACCACACCAGTGTATTTAAATCCTGGAGGCTCCCAACACACCTGATTCAACCTCATCAGTCATCTCAGTGTGTTAAAGCAGGTAGACCGCTACAGTGTGCAGGGCAGGGTGCCTTCAGGACCAGGGTTGAGAAACACTGCACTGCAACCACAGATTCACCAATACACTGGATAAAGACAGTGCTCGATTCAGTGAACTGTCAGCCCATTTTGTTGTCGGAAATATGTTTGATGTAGCTTTTTCATATCCACATTAAAAATAGCTACTCCAAACTCCACAAAACTCCTATGAGCAAGCCTGATAAATCTTTGTCTCCGTCTCGGTCCGTCATTCTCCTCCTTCTCTCTCTCTTCCCCATCTCTGCTCAAGTTGACACTCTCCCACCTCCCTGATACATCAGCCTGTAGAGAAGAATCAGCAGATTCAGACATAAATTCCATATCTTCATTTGACAAAAATGATTCATATGATTCTTATGTCAAATTTATATAGTCCTATTGCTACAACATCAAAACTAGCATAGCGTTTTAAGCCAACACTTGGACGTCAAAGCTCACTGTGATTGTACTGATTATGGTTATGTGATTATATGTTTTTATGCTGTAACGTCTTGGTCCAGCTACATGTTTGATCGGCGTATCGAAAGGGTTAAAGGACACTAAAAACCTTCCTGTTTCATTATAGAGACAGTGTAACGTTGTTGTCCAAAAACCAAACTTTAGAGGGGAAGGCCAAAATGTTTCATTTTAATGCAAGTTAATATAAAGAGAATTTATTCCAAGCTGATTCGGAGCATTCCTGTTGGTCTATGTCACAAAATCATGCATTGTAGAGGACGGCTGCTGTGGCTGCTGAGGAAAATAAACATTGGAGAAAAGGACTCAAAAAAATAAATCGTCAAAATAGTTGCACCCAAAAAGAATCAACCGATAGCAATGAACTTGGTGGGTAGATAGGATGCTTGGTCACTCATGTGATGTAATCAAGGACGGGCCTTAACGCTGTACCTGACTGACCCAACAGCCACGACTGCAGACATTCAGTGAGCAGTGATGTCCTCCATGGGTCATCCTGTTAGTGCCAGCACCATTGGCAGACGGCTGCACGACACAGAACTGCATGCACGCAGACCGTTACGACGACTGTAACGCCACGTCAGCGTCGCCAAAGACTGCAATGGTGTCGTGCCAGACTGTCATGGAGTGACTCAGAATGGCAGCGAGTCATCTTCAGTGACGAGTCCCGCTTTTGTCTTGGTGGAGACGACCAACGAATCGGTGTGTGGAGGCACGGTGGTCAGCGCCAAGATGAACGGGTTATTGTCACGCGTCACACGTCCAGAAGGCCTGGTGTCACTCCACCTCCACCCCTACCGCACCATCTGCAGGAACTGTGTGAGAATATTCAAGCTGCATGCGATTGGATTATCACAGGACACCATTAGGAACCTCCACAACTCCATACTGAGACATCTGGCATGTTCTGTTAACAAACCTGGCGGCCTGACGCCATACTGAGAGTCACTACTTCTGTATGTGTAGCTCAATATATATTACCCATATCAGTCAAAATTTATCCTCATTTATTGTTCCTGGTGACCTTTATCTTTCTTCCCAATAGCACTGCAATCCCACACCTCCTTCTGGGTGCAGATATTTTTTTGAGGATAAGTGTAATTAGTTATCAAGGTTAATCAGCCCTGATTATTGTGCATAGCAGCGTATGAAACGTTGAATGAAAATAAAAACTTCAAAGAAAAGAACAAAAAAAATATATTTTACATGTGGCTCTGCTGGGTTTTTGTTTCTCAGGCTTATTAATCCTAAAAATAAACCTAGACATCGTGTTATGTGTTGTGAAAATGTCCTTTGAGTATTGTGATATTGGATTTTTGCTGCATCACTCACCCCTATTTAAGATGCCGAAGTTTCTGTTTTGTAAACCGCACGTTACTCCCCTCTTATTTCCTGATGGCACCTTCCGCATGTTTGGTGTCTAGATGATCCAGCTACCCTTGTTTGCATCTCAATACTGAAACAGTATCAGTTTTGGCTTACATGCCATCACACAACACGCAATGTGTAATCTGACACTCGCTAGCCTTTGTTGTTACATTCAGCTGTCAAAGTGCTCAGCTCATGTAATTCCAGGTAGTTTGAGTGCATGTTTACAGACACTCTGCATAACTCTGAAAACAGGTTACCTGTTCAGTCCTCGCTGCCGGCCCTGTGCACTGTGCATGTCAGTGTTTCAGAATGGTCTGAAATATGTTTGTAGTGAACGTGAACATGATCATGTTCTCTCATAGGCCTTTTCCACCCATGCAGAACACGGGTCCTGTTCCAGTTTGCGCACCTGATTTTCAACCGGCACATTTCTACCAAAGATGAATAGGTTCAGAACCCAGTTTGTTCCCAGCTGGAACCAAAGAGTAGTAGGTTTCTTAGCACGAACTGTGACGACATCTACGGGCAGGTCAGTTGTTGAGGAAAGAGCAAGCAACAATGGTGCCACCCAGTGGTCTGCAGGAAAACCTCTGCTGCCTCTTCTTATCAGCGGTACTTGATCCAGGCTTGCTTTCTGGATACAAACAAACATCTGGAATAACAGGACGAACGNGCTTGCTTTCTGGATACAAACAAACATCTGGAATAACAGGACGAACGCTTGCAGGTAATCTGTATGCTCCGCCATCTTGGTACGACGGTTTCCCGCCGCTATGCAGCACCCTCTGTTGACGTTGGTGCCGTATCCTTCGACGTTTCTTGGTTCCAGTAATAGCTGGTGCAACCACAGACTGGTTCCCCGAATAGCAACAAGGTTCTACGAAGCCTGAACAGAATCCAATTCCAGAACCAGGGTTCTTTTGGTCTGAAAGGGCCATCAGTGGGCTACTGTGTTCAAGTGTTGCTGTCTTAGCGCACGTGCATGTGTGTGCACTGATTCTGATCCACATCCCTAATGGATTTTCTGAGAAGCTGCTTGTTGCTCTACAGAATGGCCATTCTCATCCTCGCTCCTCCAGAGCAGGGGTAAACATCCCAAGTGGCTTCTAAACACATTTCTGATTTACACAGCACATTATATGACAAACCCAGTCGCTGCAGCCGATCTGTGTTTTTTTTTTTTTTTTTTTTTTTTTTTTTATTTATTTATTTTAATTTCTCTTCCCCACATTTCTTGATATTTCAAGTGCTGGAACTACTCAGAACTGCTATCACACTCGCTAAGGTTCTCTACAATGAACCATTTCTCATTAAACCACTGTGAATGACTCTCTTTACATCTCAGTGATTATCTTATGCAGCATTTGTGCCAAATTGTGGGATGTATCATGTCTCTCTAGTGCTGAAAGCCTGATGAGGTAAAGCAGATAGCCTTGGTGGAGGCCACAGAAGCTCTGGTTCCTTTTTAATCCGAGGCTGGACTGAATGATCTTCCTCTTGTCTGTTCTCAGAAGCTGAAATCTCTCAGGCTTTTGAGAGGCTTTCAGGCTAACTTTACAATCTGACATCTCCTGCTCTTCTCTTTTCCTCCTACACCTGCGCAAGTCCCCCATCTCCCCTCTTGAATTCTCCTGGCCTCTTAGCTTCTGATAACCTCCACTAAGGGCAGCGTCGCCTTCAAGAGACATTTTTAGAGATGAAGGGAGAGGATGGATTTCTTATTTGTCACCAAGTCCCTCAGGCTTTCAGATGCATTAGGATGCTGTGGCTTCAAAAGCCGGTCCCACAGGTAATTATAAGTTACAGACACTTGTGTGGGGATACGTTCAAAAAGCGATATGTGGAAGACTTGTGAGAGCGTAAATTCCTCTGGGATGACCTTCGCTAACCTTCATCTGTATCATTTACAGTCATGACAGCTATAAAGCAGAAGTTGTCCATACTTCAGGTGAAATTGCTGAGGAGGTTAAGTATAAGGAAGTTTCTGTTTAGTCAAAGGATTGTTCAAATAATAGTATGGAGAGGAAATGAGGCTCCTAACAACCCACCATGCAAGACCGGGTAGACCACCCAAACTGTCCACATCAGATGCACAGCACTTGCACAGGTGGAAATCAACCCCTGCTGTTGCTCAAAGCCAGACACTGCAGATGAATAGGGTGAACTTTCGGACTACTGGATATCACCATGAAACTTTCCCAGTTGATTATTTGCATTAAGGCACATATTTTTCGTATTGCGGGTTTTCTGAAAGTTTGTGTTTAAATATGCAAATGAGGCATTATCTACTCAAACATGCACTAATTTGCATACATTTTAAGAACAGAAATCTGAACAGTGGATAAAGTCAGGTTTAAAATTCTTGTTTCATTTTGCAGATGTGTTAGAATCAAAGGTTTTTACTAAGGAAATTTTGGATCTGTTATTTTAATGATGTTTTAATAATAATAATAATAATAATAATTTATTATATCTTTTCATGCCATTGGCAGCTCAGTGCTTTACAGACAGTTGGCATCAGTAATGGGAGAGAATACTACGGAGTTGAAGAGAGAGGTGTTTTTTTTTTTTTTTTTTTTTTTTTTTTTTTTTTTTTTTAATTTAATTTTATAAATGTGTATTAAACGTGAGCTCTGAGCTCAACGGTCTTCATAGAACCTGAAATTGAGTTCCACAGTTTAGAAGCATAACTGAACAAGATGCATGTTTTCTGTATTTTACAGACGGTAGTTGCAGAAGGCTAGAATCTGTAGATCTAAGATTACGAGCTGGAACATAAACAGAGAGACATTGTGTGATGTAAGCAGGTGCTAGATTATTCAGAGCTTTTATCACTTTATAAAATACTGTCAGCCATACAAAAATCCTTAATCGCCGTATATTTAGCTGTAAAATGTTCTCTAACTCAGGCTACGAATGATATATGATCAGTCCCCGTTGGAAAAACCTTCAGGGTATAGATATGGAAACAACTGGAAGATTTGGTGTGTGTAAGAGCTGCTGAAGTGGAGATTTCTGGCTCAGAGTGTGAGGGGGGGGGGGACTCCATTTTGAGAAAAATGGCCTTTAAAGATACGTGTTATGAAAGTTCATGTATTTGTATTGAAAACCACTATTTACAGACACAATATCCAACCATAATCTGTAAATAATAATCTGTAATAATAAAAATACTAAACAGCTGTCTATTATATTGGTTTCCAACAACCCTGCCCCTGGCTATCTACACATCGCAGTGACAGCTTGATTAGAAAGGTCCCACACAAAACGAACCCAAGAAGCATGCCACGTGGCGCATCTGAATGAATCACATGGTCAGAAATCGACACCAGCCAATGAGCTTTCATGCTTAGGTGTAAATCCCCCTGTTTTCTTTCACGATTGGTTGCTGATACAAAGAGAAATTGCCTTATTTGGATCTGATAACGCTGTGCAGACGAGAGAGATCAACAGTCACAGTACTGCACGTTGTATCACAATGCTAACTTAATTTTAGGACAAATCTATAGATGCAAATAGACTGACAAATGTGTAGTTTGTATGTTTCCTTTTGTGTAGTTTGCAATAAGACATAAAGAAGACAAGCAAAATGCAAAATCTCTAAATTGACCAGGCCATGATAAAACAATGTTTCCACCCGTCATGTCTCGAATTTAAGATCCAGAGATGTTTCTGTCCGTCATTCCACTGTGTGCTACACTGTGGAAGCCATTAATCTGTGTCAGTTCACCGATCAATCAGCTAACAATCCCGTGTCACTGATGAACCTGAGATGGAGACAAAGCAGAACAACTGCAGATCAAACACAGAAGCTGTTTGTATTCCTAGAGCAATGGACCGGTCAGAGTCCAGACCGCTGAATGTGTGTGGCTTACTTGGAGGGTGAGAAGCCAAACATGCAACCAACATGGGTAGCGCTGTCGCCTCACAGCAAGGAGAGACTGGGTTTGATTCCTGGCTGGGGTGTCCAGGGACCTTTTGTTGTGGAGTTTGCATGTTCTTCCTGTGCCTGTGTGGATTTGTTCCAGGTGCTGTGGTTTCCTCCCACAGCCTAAAGACAATGCAGACAGAGTGCTGGGACTAACGGACGAACTGACTGACTGACTGACTAACTGACTGACTGACTGACTGACTAACGAACTGACTGACTAACGGATTTGCTGATGACTAAAGGACAAACTGACTGACTGACTTACGGACGAACTGACTGACTAACGGATTGACTGACTAAAGGGCGAACTGAGTAAAGGACTAACTGACTAACGGGCGAACTGACTGACTGACCGACTATTTGACTAAAGTTTACTCCAACAGTTTCTGCTAAATAATTGATGGATAGGTCACTTGTACCAAAACAGGCTAAGACCGCAAAACGCCCTCCCCAACTTTAATAAGTCAGCAGAAGGGTCTGCGTTAGTTTTCTCGCTTTCTTATGTCACAGTGCACTTATCCCGTTCCTCTGCCTCAGCATGATCAACCATGAAGAATCGATGCTGTCCACACAGGGGAATACCTCCCACTGAGACATACTCTCTTTCCTTTCCTGTTCTTCTCTGTTATTTTTTCAGGAGAGGAAGCATTTGTTAGTCCGGGCTTCCTTATCGATCAGACAGCGCTGGTCAATAATCAATTACGGACAGTACGGAAGGCCCGAAGAGCATCCGGTTAAGTTCAGGGCTGAAGTGCGGGCTTCATTGTCATGACAGGTGGTTCTAGAAGCCCAGAGAATCCAGTATTGCGCTCTTTGGCCACATATTGCATATGTAAGTACCAGTCCAGGACCTTCACCCGCATTAAAACCCGGCTCTCCAAGACGTCCGTGTCTTAAGAAAGTTTAAGTGGCTTATCGGCACCGTTAAATTCGAGGCTCGAGTCTGACCCGGCCGGTTCAGAATGGTAATGCGTTCGGAAATAGAAAGTAATGAATTCCAGAAGGATGTTAATGAATTCGGACGAAGGCTTTCCAATAGAGAGCGTGTTCTCCCTCACCCCTGCCCTGGCGCTCATCTGCAGGCGGCCATTTAACCGCTGCGCTTATGCGTGTGCTGATTCAGTTTGAAAACCCCTTCTCCTGGATCCTCTCTTATCAGGAACGACCACCCTTCCCCGTGTCCCGCTCTCGGCACGCTGGCTCGTTTTGTAAAGTAGATTGAAAAGCTTTCGTTGACTCCGAGCCTTTTTGGGTAGCCACCAAGCCGTGAAGTCGCTACTTGATTATTATAGCTTTATTTTTTTTCCCCACTTCTTCTTTTTTTCGTGGGTATGTGGGAAAGCTATAATGGTCACCTTTACAAATGAAGCTGTTTAGAGGCACTTAGTGTTGGTTTGGATACAACTCAAATGTACATGGCTTTCTTAGTGCCTTAAATTAGGGCTGGGCAATGGGACGATATTTTATTATCATTGTCACAAATGGCTTTTCTGAGCATGAGGTGGATATCGTCAGTACTTAAAGAACACTGACTACATGTTCCATTACAAAGTGAGCTGAATTAGGCCTGTTTAACTGGATTTAGTGCGGCTCAGTTTGTAAAATATTGAATGAAAATCATTGTATTGTAGGTTTATTGCTATTATAGTTGTTGGTGTTATTATGGTATTTCAGTATGTGGTACTACAGGTTGTATTACGACTATTACAACCTATTAAATCTCACAAATACTAATTATCGTGATGCGTGTCCTGTGTCATGAAAGTGCCTTGCAGTATTGTGATCTAACATTCTTACCATATCCCCCACCCGTACCTTAAATGTACTTGGTAAGCCAATATGTCCTTGGGGTCTGAAATTAGCTTCTTTAGTTTTGCCCTGTAGCTAGCGTAGCTAACAAGTCCTAGAAGATAATTAGCATCTTGCAAAATTCATGCCTAAATAAGTACACATTTGCCCTCAAACTGTGTGTAAACATGATGTAATCTCATATGTACTTGATTATGTGGAAAGTGGTAACGTATGTCTAGCTTAAATCAGTAGCAGTAACCGATATGAGTCGATTCATGCAAGTCCGAGCCGAATGCCGAATCTATGGTGTCCGAGTCCAGTTTAGCCTTGCAGGCATTGCATTGTGCAGATAAACACCTGTTTGTTTTCATGTGTAAGAGTATGTCCAACAAACCATCATAAGCTCACCGGACCAAAAAAAAAAAACTAACCTGTGACTAAAATGTGAAACGTGAAATATGCTATACCTCCACGAGCACCAAATCACAGCTGTGATTGGATTTGGCATGGACTGGACAAGTTTCTGGATGTAGGCCACATCAATGTTCAGACACTCTTCCATCAAGGAATTCCGCAGTTGGGCCAGATTTGACGGATGCCTTTCCTGACACAATTCAGAGGTGAATTCCCTGTAGACTGGGATTTTAGCCACTGCTGTTAGACCCGTATGACCATACGCTTCCATACACCTGCAGATTCAGCTACTTCCTTCACACTATGGTCTTTGACACGCCCGAATGCAGTCACTCCTTTTAGCCAATCATTAACATCTGCTTTGGAGCCATTTTCCACACATGGAACGATACATTCACTGCACTGTAGCACCTCTTCTCAATCTATGGATCCCACTATGGTCACTCACACCCCACAGGTATTTATAGCCCCAACATCCTCGTGCAGCGCCATCTGCAGGAACCTGAAAATGAACTTACTTTAATTGCTGCTTTGACCGGAATTGGCAGTCTGACTTTTGCACAGTTCTTTACTTCTCGTTTACTTTAAGCAAGTCTATTTGAGATTACTTGCACAAGCAAGTTATGCAGATAAGATATGCAGGGAAGCATCCTGTGCGCGTTGGGTACGTAGGCTTCGTAGCTTCAGCCCAAAACTTAAGAAGCAGGTTGGGACCACAAACGTGTCTTGGCTGATCGACTATGTTTGCCGTAAGGAGAAATGTGTACACTGGATATTGTCTCTTTAAATCTTTAATATGGACATTTTTCCTTCATTTTAATTAAGAAATTAATTCGACATTCAGCTGCTGCTTCCAGATGACGTTCTGGCAACCAGCGCTTTCCCTCGTGCCTCTGTTTCTACAGCTTGCTCGTTTGGCAAAGCTGTAGTATTTCCCCAACTAATCTGGTGCAAAGTCGTAGCCAGGATTTGGTTTCTTGCAGTACACTCACTGGCTGACAGCACTGCAGTTTCATTAGTTGGATAGGCTGTAACGTCTTGTCTGGTTTTTGTCTCTCAGGACACGCGCAAGTCATACCTTCAGCAATCGTTCTCTAGCCCGTCCGTTCATTCATTCGTTCTGGGACATGAAGCACACTGATGTGAGCTAATAGGCAGTGTTTATTCTGAAGCGCTGTCGCTGTGTTCTGTATCAGAATATAGAGCAGGCTGGTCCCTGCGTACCTGCTTTCCCTCCAAACCCCTACTGGGATCCGCATAAGCAGCCTTCCGGCTACTAGTGTGCTTCTTTCACCTCTGAGACGCTGGCTTGTCTCGAGAAATATGCTGAAATATTCTGTTTTTTGCTCTAAATGATGTCTGGGAGGAGAAATACATGGAGAGGAAAAGCTTAAAGCTTGCTGGTAAGCTCTGCTACACCATGTGTTACCATGACTGTGCTGTAGATGTTGTAGTGGATAATAGGACTGACCACACACAGTCGAGTCACATTATTATGACCGCCGGCTAATATCCAGAGCAAGGACCTGGTAGGTTGTCGCAGGTATCTGGAGCCATGCTGACTGCAGTGCATCCCACAGGTGCTTGAAGGGTGCCTTGGGGGCAGGATTCATAGAGCGAACACAACAATCAAGGTGGTCCCGTAGTTGCTCAAATGGGTCTGGGGAATCGGGCAGCCAGGGTAGTACTTGGAGGACTTGATCGTGCTCTTTCAACCAGTGTTGGACCTTTCTAGCCATGTGACATGTTGCATTGTCTTACTGGAAGATCCCTTCCGCCCCAGAGAAGATAATCAGCATGGGTCGCCCCTTACACCCATGACAGCAATGAGGGATATGTGTGGAGGCAGCCTGTTGCACACCTTCTATACCCACCAAGCCAGCTCACGACACGGGACTTCCTTCATGAGCTACTTCGCTGCCGCCGGCGAAAGTAGGAAGTGGTCACAATGTTGTGACTCGACTGTGTATCTGTGTTAAGATAGGTTGAGTGCACAGAGTTAGACAGTACACAGTCAAATTCACACTCCATCCACTGGGGGTCACTCATTGCTTTTGGAGGCATAAAAGCCCCCCCGAGGTTGTGTTGCACGGGGCGATGGCAAGGCATGATGACAACTCAGTAGAGGTGCCGTGTTTGAAGTGAACGCCGACCGCCATCCTCCTATGCTGGATTTCGTGGAAGATTTTGTTCCAGCTACCCGTCTTTAAAACGTCTAAACGTTTGTGGCACGCTCACGCTCCTCGTCCTAGAGGGACAGTGCTTGGACAGGCCTTGTATAGTGGAGGTAAGCTGGTTTCCCCTGGTTACACTCATTCACCTTTAGCTTTATACATGCTGACTATCATGACTGTCATGCACACACAGTGCAGAGTTAAACCCCAGACAGTAACCATAACTAGTCCTGAAGGCCTAAGATCTGTGTATCACGTTGCAGAGATATCTAGTGAATCAGCATGCTGACCAGCTCACCCAGCTGGGCTGTCCTGTCTTGTAACACCATTTTATACCTCAAGAGGCGCTAATGAGTCACTGCAGCATGGAGTTCGCTGTGGGTCCAACATTAAAACGTATTCTAAACTCTTGTCAATCATGTTGAAGGTGCAGCTCTCAGTTAGATCATTTAAGGGCAGGTAGCCACTGAAAGGAACAGTAAATACAACCGTGGCTGAAGCTCTTGCCGAGCGACCACTGCTGCCACCCGCTGGAAACCACGATCCCCATGATGTTTGGAGTAAGAATTTGACAGGTTGCATCATCTTACAGGCTCCTCCTTTAAACGGGACGGAGAGTAGAGGTGGGTGATGTGGCTGAAATGTGGGATACCTACGTGACCCATAAAACCATTTTCCTGTCCTGAGTCTGCGGCAGTTTGGGAAATGCCTCGGTGAGTCTGAGTGCTTTTCTGCTTTCTTATGACTCACTGCTGTCTCTTGTGTTTCCTGAATGCCTGCAGGTCAAGAAGAAGATTCTGGAGGAGGAGGTCTACTGTCCTCCCGAGGCTTCGGTGCTGCTGGCCTCGTATGCCGTCCAGGCTAAGGTCAGTAATGCATCTGCCTTAATCCCCTCTCTCGCTCTCTCCTTCCTCGCTCTCTCTCCCTCTCGCTCTCTCTGACAGTTGCCAGTTCTGTCTTAGCCACCTGACGTCTTTCCAAGGTCCACTTTCCTCCGCTCCAGCGTCCACTGTGGACCTGAGTGAGTGTTTCTCAGCAGGTGCTGGTCTGATTGACAGCTGAAGAGCTCCAGAAGCAGCCGTTTTATCTCAAAGCCTTGACTAACTGTGAGCACGTCACCTTGTGCCAATTTACAGCTTTTCTCCCTCTCTCTTTCACCATCTCTGTTTCACCCCATCTTTCTCTCTCTCTCTCAAAAAACAATTCAACTGTGTCACGATTTTTTTT
>JAVGWN010001396.1:0-12450 GCA_034552555.1 Semaprochilodus insignis | reverse complement strand
GTGCAATGCGAGCGAGGTGAGCGGAATTAGAGGATGACGGCAGCCAAAACGTCGCCCGCGCGGGGCACGGCAGCAGCAGGAGGAGCAGGAGCAGCAGCAGCATCAGGAGGAGGGAGTGGAGGAGGAGGAGGAGGAGGAGGAGGCAGCAGCGGCGGAGGAGGAGGAGAAGCGTCCCGGGACGGAGGCAGCATCAGGAGAGGCGCGCCATGCATGCAGCCCCAGCCCGGCTGCACGGACTTCTCCCCGGGCATCTTGGACTCCGTCGCCACCGTGGGTGCGTGCACTGTCTCGCGGATGCAAGTTTACGCTCACCGAGCACGCACGTGCGTGCTCCTACACACAATGCATTGAGCAAAGATGCATCGATGCATCGTGCGTGTTTGCAGTCGCAGCATTTATCAGAATAGTAATCGCAAGCCGGCTCGTGCGTGCTCTGAAGGAAACATGCATCTTGCTTAAAGTTTGCAACTGCAGCACTGAGCAGCATCGCTGTTGCTGACCAGTGCACGCTCTGAAATGAGATGTGCATTAATGCATCTTGGCTGTTTGATGCTCGAGTAGAAACAGGACTGCAGGCACGTGCATGATGCATCTTGCTTAACGTTTGCAATTACACTATCGATCAGAATCACCGCGGCCCTGGAATCGATCTTGGTTAATGTTTCCTATTGCAGCACTGGTCTGAATCAAGAGCTCTGAAATAGGATATGCATTCTACTAAATGCATCTTGCCTGACGTTTGCGTTTGCACTACTGCACAGAATTTGCAGGCTGCGTTTTGCATGCTCTGAAACACAGTTGCAGCACATCGCAAACATACATGCATGCATGCATGTGCATACTGTTGAATATGATATGCATGATAATTATATCTTAATTGCGGTTGCTTTAGAACCAGTGCAGCATTGTGCATGCATCTGCACATTTGCACTGTTGCTCAGAATTAGAGCTGTAGGCTGGTTTGTGCAGGCTCTGCAATTATATGCATGTTTCTTAAACTGTGCGTTTGCACCAATCCTTAAGACCAAAGTTGCAGGCAGGAACCTGTATGCTCTAAAATGCAGTTGCAGCACAGGCCATAAACAGAGATGCATGCATCTGCATCTTTATCCTAATTATATCCTGATTGCAGGCGCTTTATTCCCGCAATGTGCAAGATTCCAACATGGTAAACTGCTTGCTTAAAGTGTGCAACTGTAATGTCAGTCCGAGTTGCGGACACGCGCATGCTCCGAAATGAGAATTTTGCCTAAAGTGTGCAGCTGCAGTAGAGGTTAGAATCATAGTGACAGGCTGGCATGTGCATGCTCGGAAAGGATATACATCATGCTGCATACACGCCTACAGCGTCCATGGTCCCATGTGCACGCTGGGGATTCAAGCCTGCAGGTGTTAATCCAGAAATTGCTGTGGTTGCGACTGAGCTGCAGGCTGCAGGTGGAGCCTCATATTCTGACCCATTTTTATGAAGCACCAGCAAACTGCTGGCTCGAAATGTATATACCCCACATTGTTTCAGCAGCAGACCCAGGCTTCCCACTGCTGCAGTGGAATTAAGACCGCCACCAAGCTAAAGAAAAGACCCGTTTGGCATTATGATGACACAGGGAATCTGGGGTGCGTTCCCTATTTGCAGGCAAATTAACTTTATAGATTGAAGCGCGCTCAGTTGCAACCAGCACAGTGTTGGCTTGCTTACTTGCATAGCACTAAATGCAACAATGATCCCGAAGAAATATTTGCACCCAGCTTGTGAAATATCCCATGTTGTCTGGCTTCTGCAGCATGGGTGGTGTGCTAACCTACTCGCCATAGCAGAGTGGATCTCCTCTTTGGCATTTGATAAAAGAGTAGTTCTCTCTTTCCACCACACTCTTGAGAAACTAGGCCTGTTTTCAGATTTACTAATATGGTGCATCATAATTTTCCCGGGCATAGTTACGGTTACAGCAACACATTTTCCTGAATTTGTGTTTGAGATTTGAGTGTTTATTGTTCCCCTACGGACAAACTAACATCATAATAAGCTTACTGTAATAAGCTTTTATGGGCTTCTCCAGAATTGGGATTTTGAGACATTCAGGGGGTCCAAAAGGTTAATTAACCCCTACACTTTCATATATGAAAGCGCAAGGACGAGGATGATGGGGCTATGAATACCCGCGGGGTGTGAGTGATGGGATCCATAGATTGAGAACAGGTGGTACAGTGCAGGGAATGTCTCGTTCCATGTGTGGAAAATGGCTCCAAAGCAGATGTTAATGATTGGCTAAAAGGAGTGACTGCATTTGGGCGTGCCAAAGACCATAGTGTGAAGGAAGTAGCTGAATCTGCAGGTGTATGGAACCATACGGTCATACGGGTCTACCAGCAGTGGCTAAAATCCCAGTGTACAGGGAATTCTCCTCGGAATTGTGCCAGGGAAGGCATCCACCAAATCTGGCCCAACTGACCAATTCTTTGATGTAAGAGTGTCTGAACATTGATGTGGCCTACATCCAGAAACTTGTCCAGTACATGCCCAATCCGATCACAGCTGTTACTGGTGCCTTACATACTACTAGATACGTTTCAGTCAAAGATGACTAATTTTTGGAATGACTTGGAATTTCTTGGAATGACTTGGAATTTCTTTTTTTTAATATATGTATATATATATATATATATATTATTTTTATAAAGTGACGTATGTAAGCCAGTTTTAAACTATGCCCATTTACACTGAAGTAACGAGAAGTGTTTCAGGCTAGACTGCTTTTTGAAAATATACAACACAGGGCAGCCAGTCAGCACAGATCTCGTTTACATATCACAACCTTTTGAATTCTAACGGTTGGACAATGGTCAAGTAAAAGCGATTTGTGGCATAAATTTACACAAATATTTTACATGTAAATAAAATACACTCACGACTTTTCTTGTAGGATACGGGCCTTCTAGCATCTTATTACTGAATCAGTGATGTGTATTTCATATGGTGAGAATGAATCAATAACAAGACAGAAATCAATACTGCTGCTTTAAGAGGGGCTCATGTGGTGGTGGTCTCATTCCCCTGCAGGCACAGGGACGTTCGGCCGAGTGGTGCTAGTCCAGGACAGGAGGTCCAAGGGCTACTTTGCTTTGAAGTCTATGAGGATAGTGGACCTGATCCGGCTGAAGCAGCAGCAGCACGTTCACAATGAGAAGGAGGTGCTCATGGAGGTCAACCATCCTTTCATCGTCAAGCTGTGAGTTGGGTTGGGTTCATCTGATCAGCAGTACTGAGTAATTATAGAAAGACTTTTGATCGTTTGAAGACAGGAACACATTTTCAGATGTTGTTCAGAAGCTGATCTCTGGGTCGTTATCAGTATGCTGTGATCGTGGGACCTCATAACACAAAAATGTCTGAAAAAAGAGTTTTAATTTCTTTGAATATCAATTGTAGTTATAAGACTACCCAGAACACATCTGCTGTCTAATGCTAACCATACACTAGAAGACTTTGAAAAGACATTTAATAGACTACAGTCTGACCCCCTCTCACATCTAAAGACAAGTCACAGAGTTTTAGTCACAGGCTATGATTTTGCAAAGACTGGGAATCCTCCAGAGTCACTATTTACAAGACTGCAGCTAGATTTTGAGATTATTTCCCATCATGTTCGCTGGTAGGCTAAATGTAAACACTGTAGCCCCGTTCGGCAGTGTTTTAGCTAGCTAGCTAGTTAGCTTTAGCATAGCATAACTACCCTTTGTTACAAGATAGGATAACGTTAAAATAGCTTTAAAACGTGCGTGATTTAGTATCGGACTGTTTACATTAATGAACTTATGGATGTGTTTACGTTTGTGACGTCTCAGGCCCATGACTCGGGCTCGCGTTAGCCCCGGGGATTTTGAGGGCTTCAGTAACTTCTGTCCACCTTTTTTCCTTTTCCACTCTGTCGTGGTAGAAATGGGAAGATACGTCAAAGAGGCACTCTTGTTCACTCCACAGCTCCACCAGCTTCTCCTCCTTTTGAACAGTCCAGGAGAACCGCGGTTTCCGAGCCCTCGCCAGACTCCCCTCCATGTTGAATCTCCGCCAGACATTCCTGTACTTGGCTCGCGGCTTCCCGTTTGGAGCTGAAAAGAGCTCTCCTATTGGTTGTCGACAATGTTCACGTCACTATTTGCGTGAGCCGAGACCTACGACTTAATATTAAACATGGTTGATTTTATCGGAACGCCAGGACGAGAAACAGACTGACTTAAAATTGCAATCCTGACCACCTTACACTGAACGATCGAGATGACGCGAGCGTGACGCAAGTCTAGCAACACTCTCATGATTTTGTTCCGACTTTGGAAATTTGTCTGCGACAGTAAAATCGCTTGAAGATCGTTTGGTGTAAGGTCAGAATAAGGCTCAACCACATTTTATTCTGGTATGACAAGCCAGCATCCAGTGATGTAACTACAAGCTGTGTCCTTCCTGTCATGGGCAAACACAACACATATTAATTATGTTTCTGAAGTACTGAAACGTTGGAGTAGTTTTCAGAGAGGTATTGTGCCCCCCCGTCTGCCGGATTCTTATGGATTTATGGATTTTGTTATAAAATGAGCTTCTATCCCCGCCATATCAGATATCCTCTTTAGCTCCCAAACAACAGTAACAATATAAACGTCTTTGAACAGAAATAAAATTTACTAGAATCACTGTCATGCATAAAAAGTAATGCCAGTTTTTGTAAATATGAAATTGTGGTGTCCAGCCTGTATACATATAGGTTGGACACCAACATTTCATATTTACAGTAATGGTAGTGTATATATATACAGCTTGTATATACAGTGGAGATATGATTTCAGAGAATGACTGTTGATATTTGAACTCAGCTGTAAAACAAATACACCCCTCCATTCAGTCCTTCTGCAGAGGTTCCACCCTCCACATTCACGAACATGCATTCCCAAGACAGAGGACACTGGACTAGCAAACTTGATTTTACATGTCTGTGGTCATAAAATCGTTCGCTAACTTTCCGCAGACGAGCATCATGATATAATGTTAGAGTGAACAATGACCCAGCCCCAGCTTCCTGTTTGAGGTTTCCCATTCTCTTTATCCAGACATGGAAACTGACTGTGATGGCGTCGGACTAGTGCTCTCTTTCTTTGTTTTTGCCTCTGTGTAAAAAATGGCCCAGTGCCCGTGAGATTAAAGCACAGGCTCTCAGCTTTCTTCTAAAAGTATCTTCACCCATATCAGGTGAACTGTTCAGAAACCTCTGAGGCCTCCTCCCCTTCCCTGCTGAAGGGGAATTCCACCAAACTTTCAACATTTTTTGCGTAATCCATCGGTTCCATTCCACCTAAAATGGTGTAGCAGTTACATTCCTAGCGCCTCAGCTTCCTGTTCGAGATTTCCCATTCCACCTTAAATGATGCAGTAGTTACAGTACATTCTGGTGCTTCATCTTATTGTTGAAGTGTTTCCAGTAATGGAATGCTTAAACGATGCTGTAGGTACATTCTGGCACCCCATCCATTCCACCTTAAACAATGCAGCAGGTAATCTACCTTTGGTTGCCTCATCTTATTGTTTAAGTTTTTCCATTCCACCTTAAAGAGATTAGAGATTAAAGCACAGGCTCTCAGCTTTCTTCTAAAACTATCTTCACCCATATCAGGTGAACTGTTCAGAAAATGATTCATTGTACAGATTCAGATTTTTTTGCCGTGGTGGTGATAGCAACCAGGGGTCACACTGTCTACAACACAAACGTCGCTATTTTTTGACTGAACCTGCGTGTGTATTTTGGGACTGTTTGCCTGCATGTGTCCCTCCACCATGAATGGAGTTTAGACCTTAACAGTGTATCAGGCTGTGCTCCCATTGCAAGCCTCATCAGTCATGTCAAATCCGTCATCGGCGTGCGCGACCCAGCATCCTGGTCGTGACTTACATGCCCACATCCTATCTACCTAAACAGCAGAATAAGACTTTACAGAGATCATGTGCTGTGCATTTTAGAGCAGGTCTGATAGCTTATGCACAATTTGCAGGCTGTTCTCATTAGGGTCACACAGGCACAAATTGGATCCCATCTAGGACCACATATGCCTCAGATCTAGGGTGGCCACACGTCCGGTTTTAGGGCGGACAGTCCGGTTTTTCACTCCCAGTCCTCTGTCTGGCGAAGTACCTGGACGGACACCTAGTAGTCCTCTTTTCGGGATGGACTACTTAAAATCGCGAACAATATTATGTGTGTCCATGTCAAAACAAATGCCTTGAATTTCATTGGTTTAACAAGGTCATGTGACATTGTGACTCGTCTACCGGGTAACCGCAGGTCAGCCCTTTAAATGCTAGTCAATTAATAATCTCCCGTCTGACTCACGGATATCATCCATTCTGAGGATGACATTTGTTAGGTTATGATTATAATTCTGTTCTTGTGTCGTGCCTGACCCCTCCCCACCCACCCGCACCCCCCCTTATTGATGTCCTCCTTTTGGGGGTTATGAAAGTGGCCACCCTACTCAGATCTGATTTGAAATGTTCAGGCAAAAGATCACATCTGTGCCACTTTGGCATGGTGATGTCTAAGTAGAGTCGGACATCAGGCTACTTTTTCCAGCCATGTCATGTTACAGGAGGTGGATGTCTGGTTCCCATCAGCAGCACTGAGATAAATTCTGACTCTGTCTCTAGAAGTGTCTCTAGAATGAAGCATTATAATGGTCTGCCAGATTTCTGGTTTAGTTCTGATCTCCTCTTCACGGCATGAAAAGCACTTACAGACCCAGGAAACCTAAATCTGTGTATTCAGTCCAAGTAGGTTCATCTTGTTCTTGCAAGCAAACAATAAACATGTGCTGAGTATATTCTTTGACGATGTTCCATAGACCAATCAATGACTGATATATTTCACTGTATTCTGGACTGTAATCTCGGGTAACACTTCACAAGGCTGACGTCCGCCTACACAAAGTCAGAGTCATAGAAACATAGTGAGCCAGCTAACCCAGCACAACCGAAAGCTAGCACTCCAGGCCACCTGTCTGTGGCTGCCGTCACCCGTTCATCCATTTACACATACACCAGCTTTGGTTGTTCATCCATTACTTCATTCACACATTGCAGTGCGTGTCCATCTGATGGCACGTCTGTCTGTTCGTTCCTTCACATGTTGCTTTATTTGTCCGTTTGTTCGCCAACTGTCCATCTGTCTCCACATGTGTTTGTCAGGTCCTTCGTTTATGACTTTGTCATCCATTTACCATCATAAACGCTGAACGATGACTATTAGATCAGTATGAGTGGTGTAGCAGGATACAGTATCACTTAGCCCAGATGCAGTTGAGCAGCCAAGACATATCTGACCTCTAGTTTACAGCGAGAGATGCTAGGCTAACCGTGCTAATAGTCACTGGTTTTACATTTTTACCGAACTCATATCCAGAAATATTTTAAAAAGTCATAAATGTATAAAGAACAGATGGAACTAATACTAGTTAGTCCTGTATATCACCACCGTAGCTTTTAGCGACAAAACAACACAGACTAGCGAGAGTGCCAACTCAGCACAAAGCTGAAGTTAGCTTGTTCCTCACCAGCTTTCCAGATTTTGCCAGAATGTAACTGCTGCACTGTTTAAGGTGGAACGGAAAATTTAGCTGACGAATAAAAATCCAGCTTTAGCCTGGTCAATAGCAGTGATCATTTCTTACCATGAAGATCGCAAAAGGGATGTTCTAAAATCTGCAGCTGTTTAAAGTCGATTTCTACAAATGAGACGCAGATTTAGGGGTGAGCTTCGTTTACTTTTTCTCCTTCGTTGTTGTCTATTTTTAAGGCTTGCTTAGCTAGCGTTACAGTCATGCCATGATCAGCTCGACGAACACTGCTTTACACTGTCTTCAGTGCCGTTTTGTTCAAGCGCTGACATCGACAGCTCTCAACTCCCCACAGCAGATACAGTCGATCCCAGTTGGCCTTACCTGGCAGTTCCACAAGTGAACTCGGCTTCTGTAGGTTAGTACGAGGAGCCACAGAAATGTCCGGTGAGACCCTGGTGGGTCCAGAATCCAGCTGACACATGTTTACTCAAGTATGAACAGATACAGCTGAAAATGTGGTTGTTAAATTTGTAATCGAACGTTGTTTTGATCTTAAAAGTACAAACTAAGCTTCTCAGCTCGGCTTTTGACCGCCTTGCGCGGAGTGATACCACATGTTGCGCTGAGGTAAAAGTGGTCCCGGTTGTTTAGAATGGCTGCCTCAGCGCTAACCTGCGTGGAGAAGTTTCTTCTTGTTTTAATACCATTCCATGAAGCTCTCTACACACTGTTCTTGAGCTGATCTGAAGGCCACATGAAGTTTGGAGGTCTGTAGTGATCGACTCTGCAGAAAGTTGGTGACCTCTGTGCACTATGTGCCTCAGCATCCGCTGATCCCGCTCTGTCATTGTACATGGCCTACCACTTTGTGGCTGAGTTGCTGTCGTTCCCAATCACTTCCACTGTGTTATAATCCCACTGACAGTCGACTGTGGAATATTTAGTAGGGAGGAAATTTCATGACTGGACTTGTAGCACAGGTGGCATCCTATCACGGTACCACGCTGGAAGTCACTGAGCTCCTGAGAGCGACCCATTCCTTTACCAATGTCTGCAGGAGCAGTCTGCATGCCTCGGTACTTGGTTTTATACACCTGTGGCCATGGAAGTGATTGGAACACCTGAATTCAATGATTTGGATGGGCAAGTGAATACATTTGGCAATATAGTGTAGCTCCACTGTGTATGTATACAGTTACAGACTGCTGTCCATCTGTTGTTGCCATCCCTTCTACCCCATTCATTATTGGTCAGTTTCTGATCACATGACTGCTGTTGTCCAGATATCATTTTCAAGTTGAGAGTCGACCACCACCTAAAAGGTGATGAAGGACTAGAAGATAGCTGATACAAACTGTGCATCCACACGTGGCATACAGTCTCTAAATGTAGAGGCTGCAAGGTTGAGCTACGAGAGAGCGCTTTCTGATAAAGTGGATGCCAACAGCTAAGAGTCCAGTGCCAGAACACCTGAGAGTAGCCTAACAGTTTGGCGCCAGGCCATGCAGTGTTTAGTATGTTAGCAGGAGGAATTTAGCAGCTGAAAACAGAATATGTTACAGCTGACTGGCCACTTCATTAACTACACCTCATTGTTTGTATGCTCACCATCTGTTTTATCAGCTCCACTTACCATTTAAGAGCACTCTGTAGTTCCGCAATTACAGACTGTCATCCATCTGTTTCTGTGCATCGCAGAAACGCCCCTCTTTTGCCTTGTTCTTCGGTGGTCAGGACCCCCACAGGACCACCACAGAGCAGGTACTATTTGTGTGGTTGATTATTCTCAGCATTGCTGGAATGAAGAACGGTCAATCTCAGTTGGCCTTACCTGGCAGTTCCACAAGTGAACTCGGTTTCTGTAGGTTAGTACGAGGAGCCACGGAAATGTCCGGCGAGTCACTGGTGGGTCCAGAATCCAGCTGACACGTGTGCTCAAGTATGAAAGTAGTAGTTCTGGACTGTCATCCATCTGTTTCTGTGCTGCATCGTTAGCCCATCTTTGCCTTGTTCTTTGGTGGCCAGGACCCACCACCCCAGAGCAGGTGTTATTTGGGTGGCCGCTCATTCTCAGCATTGATGGAATGAAGAACAGGGTAAAAGGGGGCTAACAAAGTAGCAGGTGGACTATTGTAGAACTGTAAAGAGCTCCTATATGTTAAGTATTAGTAGTAGTAGTTTTTTTATTGTCATTTCAACCATATACAGTGGTGTACAGTACACAGTGAAACAAAACAGCGTTCCTCCAGGACCAAGGAGCTACACAGAACAATAAATACAATAGATTTACAAGACAATTTACAATATACAAAACAGTAAACAATAAATACAGGGAGGGAGCAGATAGCCCACTGGTAGTGGGAGCAGATAGCCCACTGGTAGTGGGAGCAGTAAAGTGCAGTTGTGTCCATTTTTTTTAAGATGAACATTGAACATTGTTTTTAGCAGCAGTTATGTCAATATTTGGTATAAGTGTAAACATTTTACTCCTTAAGTTTGTGTAGACAGATTTAAAGGATGAGATTGTGTGTGTGCGTTCAGTCCAGTCTGAAATGTGTGCAATTATTCAGACCAGATTCAACAACTAATTCAGAACAGATTCAAAGTGGAGCTGATGAAATGGACAGAAAGGACAGCTACAGGGAGGTGTACTTACTGAAGTGGCTTTTGGGTCTATAGGATTTCTTCAAGATAGAAGGATTTGAAGATACAGAATAGAGATTCTACATCGTGGCCATCATGGGGTGAAGGCATATGCAGCATTACTGAGGTAGGAAGAAAACGTTTTAGACTAGTGCGGGGTTCAAAAGCTAGAATAAGCTAGGGTCAGTCATGTCTAGCATAGCAGATATGGGCCACATCTGGCATCTGTCGGCACAGGCGATCTGCATGTGAGCCAAAGGTGGCCCACATATTTACAACAATCATTTGCCTGTCTGCCCCAAAACAGAGCTGGTCCACTTCTGGCACAGATACAGCAGTGCTGCCTAGTGGCCAACTGCATGTGAGCCAAAAGTGACCCACATATATTAAAACTCATATCCCACATGTTCCAAACAGATCTGGTCCATTTCTGGCGTAGATGCAGCAGAGATGCTTAATTTGGCTGATGTGTGGCCCGAATGTGGCCCACATCTTGCAAACCCACAAGGTGAGGTCCATCCAAGTGCTGTCAATACTTGCGACAAGTGGGCCAGATGAAAATGTGGAATATGGGCCAGATTTGGGGCCCAAGCAGTTTTGCTATCTGGGTCACCTCTGGCCATTTAGTTAGCCTCTAGCTGCTTAAGATTAATTGAGCTAGCTACTGTTAGCCTCTTGGAAAGCTGCACACTTTTCGTCTGGCATGGCACTGGAGATAAAATTATGCTAAATGAAACATTTGGCTGATGAGCTGAAGTGAATAAAATCTTTATTGGGTAATCCATTGGTTAACTGTCCCCTCCAGCCTTTTAGTCTTCCTACAGTGACAGACTGTGACCACAGCAGGCCTCAAGCTCCACTCAGCTGTTCTTCCTTTGAGCTTATTTAGATCCTCTGAACGTCTCCAAAAGGAATTCATTTCCATGGAAGCTCTAAAACACTGAACCTCTGTGAAGATCCTTTACCCGGAGTGGCTGGTAATTGGTGGTGCCCTTGGGCAAGGCACTTAACCCCCCACTAACCCGCTTTGCTGCTTATGTACTGGGTATAAGTTAGGCAGCGAAAAAAAAAAAAAAGGTACGACCTATAAAATACATGGCGTAACTTTCTCGGACTGAATGCGGTTGACTTGATCATGACATTGCCTTTGAACATGAATAGCTTTCCAATGATTTGCAATATCAACTTTTTAAACTCCATGCTACAGTGAGCATTTAAACCATTGGTCTATATTAATGTGTGTGGAGTCGACACCAGATTGGCACAACTTTTGGACAGCCTATGCACCTCCACACTTGGCAAATTGATTGTATGTATGTACAGTCCCCCTGGAAATGTAACTGAGGAGATACATGTGTATAAGGAGAAAGTGAAAGGAAATAAGTGAATAACTGGGGGTTGAATGTGTTTGTGGTTACTTGGATCTTTGGAAGCAGAAAATGCCAAACCAACTTCTAAGACCGAACTTCTAAGACCGGCTCAGGAATACACAGCATTGTAAACACCGTCCATCACTCGACTAAAGCAGGTTAAGGCTGTACTTGGCACATTGGAAGCCATTTGTCAACAACCTCCAGAAACGCTGCCGACTGAAATGGACTGATGCATCAGATGATGTATGTGAATAATGGATGTTGTGTTCTCTGGACCAAAGAGGTAAAGGAGCATCATGATTGCTACAAGCCAGCGTCCACGATAGCAATGAGGGGGTATTAATGTACACGTCTGAACACAGTTTAGAGCAGTATACACCCACCGGCCACTACATTAGGTAAACCTCCTGGTATCTACACTCATTGTCCATTTTATCAGATCCACTTACCATATAGGTGCGAGTCAAATACTTGGATCACTGGAAGCATAAAATGCCAAACCAACTTCTAAGACTGAACTTTAGAGGTGTGGAAAAGATTCTGCACAAGGGGGTGCTGCTAGCATTAAAATAGCTTTTAGCCTATTGTTGCACTTGCAGTAAAAAGCTGTCTTTGTGCTGAATTAGAGGAAACAAATCAGAATAATATATGACCAAGTTATTGACACTAATATAAACCTAAGTCTAAGAAGCCATAGATAGACTTTGGGTTAAAGGGGAATTCCGTTTATGATACAGAGTTTGATACATGCAGCTCTGGAAAAATTTAAGGGACCACCTGAAAGTGATCAGTTCCTCTAGTTGTACAGTTTCTGGGTTTGTGTTGGACCAAAATGAGC
>JAVGWN010001394.1:0-12451 GCA_034552555.1 Semaprochilodus insignis | reverse complement strand
CTCTCTCTCTCTCTCTCTCTCTCTCTCTCTCTCTCTCTCTCTCTCTGTGGTGCTCTCTTTCGTGCTTGTTGTCGGTGCGCGTGCCCACATCCTCCTTAAAGAAACACAAACCCCATTTTGATTTTACAACATCATGATAAATTCACAACCAGCGTGGAGGGACGCGCGCTCTGTGGATGTAAACACGTCGGCTGGGATGCGGGTTCAGTGTTTAATAAATAGCTGCAGGTTATTAATAGTTTTTTCTTTGAAAGCCATGTCCTTTAGCCCATTTCCTTTTAATGAAACACTGTGGAAAAACGTGTTGGGTCGTCGGGCAGGTGTTTCATTTTGTTCGGCATCGGTCCAGAATTTTCATGTGTGCATGCATACGATGTCTTAAGATCAATAGCTGATTAATAAGCGGGAAAAATAAAAGGCCGGTCAGGTTAGTACATCACGGTGTTTCATCTCCTGCCTGAAAATGTATTCTGACATGGTTTGGCGCCTCCTCTGTGCAGTTTTCAGGAGATTGTGGAGAACGGATGAAGGAAAGTTACGGCGCGTTCTGCAGCCGCCACACAGAAGCCGTCAACTTCTACAAAGAGCAATTACAGAGCAACAAGAAGTTCCAGAGCCTGATAAGGGTACAGACACTTCACTGGAGTGTTTTGGTTTTTGTTTGTCTGTTGAATCCTGTAGTGTTTGTTTGTTCATTGTTCAGTATTCTGAGGCTTCGGCAGGATCCTTACTTCATCATTAGCATTATTATTAGCCCTTATTTATGTACTTTAGCTTTGTATTACCACATGGCTGTTGACTGTTCTAATGTTGCTTTACTCGTTTGTTGTTTTCCAGAAAATAAGTAATTTGTCCATAGTGCGGCGGCTGGGTGTTCCGGAGTGTATTCTTCTCGTAACGCAGCGCATTACCAAGTACCCCGTCCTCGTGGAGCGGCTGCTTCAGTACACACAAGGTTGGATTTGATTGGATGTTAAATGGGATTTTTGCCCAAAATGTTCACTTCAAATGTCCGGCATTATAATTACACTCATCATCCAGAGAACAGCTGCACCCAGAAGGAGGTGTGGGACTGCAGTGGTGTTGGTAAGGAAGATAAAGGACACCAGGATCAATAACTGATGATAAATTTAGACTGATATGATCAATATTTATTGAGCTACACATACAGAAGTCTGTCTCTCAGTATGGGGTCGGGCCGCCATGTCTGCTAACCCAACACGCCAGACGTCTCGGCATGGAGCTGTAGAGGTTCCTAATGGTGTCCTGTGATAATCCATCCCATGCAGCTTGAATATCCTCACACAGTTCCTGCAGATGGTGCGGTAGGGGTGGAGGTGGAGTGACACCAGGCCTTCTGGACGTGTGACGCGTGACAACAAACCGTTCATCTTGGCGCTGACCACGGTGCCTCCACACACGGATTCGTTGGTCGTCTCCACCAAGACAAAAACGGGACTCGTCACTGAAGATGACCCGCTGCCGTTCTGAGTCACTCCATGACAGTCTGGCACGACACCATTGCAGTCTTTGGTGACGGTGACGTGGTGTTAAGGACAGTCGTCGTAACAGTCTGCGTGCATGTAGTCCTGTGTGGTGCAGCCGTCTGCCAATGGTGCTGCAGTAACAGGATGGAGGACATCACTGTTCGCTGAATGTCTGAGTGGCTGTTGGATCACAATGTCAAACCTACCCACCAAGTTTCACTCCTGTTGGTCGATTCCTTCTGGGTGCAGCATTCTTTTGGACACTGAGTGTTTTTTATTATATTATATTTTATTATATTATTGAAGTCTAAAAGGACTGTTGAGCTTTCTTGTGTACTTCGAAAGTCTTTTCATTTGTACTTTCTAGTTGGAGTTGGTACAGATATTTAAGGCTTTTGCAGTAACGAGTAGCACCTCCCTACATCATGTCTGTTCCCCACAGCTGGCACCGAGGAGCATGAGGAGCTCAGTCAGGCCCTGGATCTGATCAAAGACACCATCGTCAAGGTGGATGCTCAGGTCAACCTCTACGAGAAGGAGACGCGCCTCAAGGAAATCGCCTCAAAGCTGGAGAGCAGATCCCTGGGCAAGATCAAAGACGGGCGAATCTTTCGGAAGGAGGATCTCACGCAGGGCAGACGGAGGCTGCTGTACGAGGGCACGGTCAACTGGAAGGCCGCGTCCGGCAGACTGAAGGGTACGAGCTGGAGTGCGTTTATGAGCTGTAGTGCTTTAAGTGAAAGCTGAAGTTCCCTAAATGTAGGTTTAAGATCCGTTTGGCATTTTAAGTTTGCTTGTTTAGTTTGACTTCAGCTATAAAGCTAGTGTCGCTCGCAATGAATGGAAACTTGTATCCCACCAGGTGCTAACGGCATGCCTACAGCAGTCAGATTCTTGGTTCAGAGTGTGGGGAGTTATTCAGGAATCTCTGAAAGAACTGATTAGTGGTTTCTGGGGACGCACCGAATGTTCGGCAACCAAAATAATTCATCCGAAAATGGCAAAAACAAACGCTTTCGCAGTTTGGCTAACGTACTGACGTAGATGTACCGTTATTCAGTTTCAAGCGTTCCAGCCAAACGGAACTCCAGAAAGAGTAAAGAACAGAACCGAGCCGCTACAGCGAGGCAGACAGACAGCAGCTTCTCAGCGCGCATGCTCCAAGGTTACCACAACATGATCAAATCGTGACCAGCGCGGAGCGAGACCCTCTGTGTGAGTGCAGCGTGTCGGGTGGGATGGGTTTAAGTCATATTGTGTCGGTGTGTCTGCTGGACGTTGTTCAGTGTGTTTAATCTGCAGTTTAGTAAATGTTTTTTCTTCTAAACCCAGCAAAGAAATACATCCCAGACAGCAAAACTGTTCTGGCCCAATTCTGGCCCACATTCCCTAGTTTCATCTGGCCCACTTGCCAGATGGGTTGATTAGGAGATTGGATGGGCTGCTCCCGGTAGCAAGATGTGAGCTGCATATGCACCACATCAGGGCCAAGCCTCAGCCAAAAGTAGACAGCTCTGCTGTATCTGTGCCAGAAGTGGACCAGTGGATCTGTTTTGGGACAGGTGGGCCACCTTTGGCTCACAGCAGATCGCCAGTGCCGACAGTGGGCCAGCAGTGCCATATCTTTGTCAGATGTGGCCCAAACCCGCTCGCTCTCTGGGATTTAGCCTAATTTAATTTAATTTAAAATTAATAAAACACGGTGAAAAAATGGTCATGTTTCATTTTGTTCGGCTTCGGACAAAAAATTTCATTTCAGTGCATCCCTAATAGTTTCTGGACTAAAGTACTAGGCATAGCTAATAACTCAACTGTTGTTATTATTATTATTATTATTATTATTATTTATTTTATTTTATTATTATTATAGATGTCAGATGCAAAGGCTACTGGCCTGTCGGTTTTTGCTGGGTTTGTCTATTTCATTTTTCTTTAATTGTTTGCAGCCACTCAATCATTAGGGCTGTGTATTGGCAGGAACCCGGTGATACAATACGTATCAGATACACGAGTTACAGTCCAGTATATAACGATATACTGCAGTACTATAACCCAGACGGTATGTTGTGATTTTTAAAGACATGGCTTTAGCAAAACTGTCATGGTATAAAACCCCATATCCATAGGTCTGCTAAAGCTAACATTAGCCACTCTTATGCTACTTGTTTACGTTGGCGTTAAAGAGTCTGTTGACCATAGATGGATTACAGCACTGCCCTCTAGTGGTCAGGGGCTTTAAGCACAGCATTAAATAATCCACTGCCTGCACCGGTCTTTACACGGAGCTGTTAATAAATAATCAAGGCTGTGTTTTGAGACTCAGAATCACAAAACATAAAATTGCAATACTAAAGTATATCAGTCTTTTCTGACCCCCGTATTCCGCACAAGCCTAAAGGGGCCAAATTGTACGATTAGCGCTTTTGCTTTCTATCTGTGCATTAGGGTTGTAACGGTATGAGGTTTTCACAGTATGATAACCGCCTCAGAAAGTATCGCGGTATCACTGTATTTCACATATAGTATTGTAAGTTACGCTGACCCTTAAAGAAATTACAGCAAAAGGTTTTTTTGTTTAACAAACTATTTATTGTAGTTTAAACTTAGAACAATTTTTAATGACAGTTATGTATAAAATGTCTCCTTTAAAAACAAAAATAATAATAAGCTGTGCACCTCCTGTGTCGGTACAATTATGTATCACCATAAAAAAAATAATCTGAGAAACTGGGCCTGGGTCAGGGTCTGATCACCTGCTGTTGTAAGCATCCGTTTTACTGCTAAGTTAGTGGGAAGCAACCAGATACTGCAGACAGGGGGGATTACTTCTGACATGATCCTCATAATGGAGGTTTCTCTTTTAAGGCTTTCACACCGAGCCTGATTTTGACGGATGGAAAACAGGCACGTCAAATTTTGAAAATGAACGCACGTAAATGACGGCGTCTTCCACACTGAGTCCGGAGAAATCCAAATCGGAGTGAAAGGGCCTTAACACGGACACGCGCATCTAGCACGGCACATGCTTCACGGCCACGCTTCACAGCCACACTCACCACGGCCACGCACACAAGATTTCCAGCTCCGGCGTGCCTATACGTTCGGATTGCTCAGCACTTTTGCTGGTGCGTACCGCGTGGATTGAGCATGAGGAAACGGAGATCGGTTTTATAGTCGAAATATCACAAATTTTTGTTGGGGAGACACATACTCTGATCTGCACAGAGGGATGGTGTTCTCATAGATGGGAGAACAAGTTTGAGGTATTCCTGCCACTTTATGCCCACATTTAGTACCGGTACTTAGCAAACGATAACTGTGCATTTTAATACCGTGGTATACCGTGAAACCGGTTACCGCTGCAACCCTACTGTCCGTATTTAGGAGCTTCCAGTTGACGACAGAAACCGCTTGAGCTCAAATAAACAACCGTTACTCACTGCTGCCATCTAGAGGTGTTTTGGAACAGAACAGCGTGTCTCAGTAAAAGCGTTGCTGCATTTCAGTGGTATGAAAACACATTTCAGAGTCTGTCTGTTGTGGCACAAGCGTAAGAGTGTGAACCCCATGCAAAATGACCTCATCAAGCTCAAATAATGGCAGTGCGGTGGTCATGTAGCCTATCAGCAAGTCTATATGGTACAAGTGTGTGATGGTCAAGGTCATGCAGATTCTCCTGAACACATTGGTAAAGTATAAGCTTCCGTTACGTGTTAGCTACATTAGCCTCATGCTAAAGCAGACAGATGCCAAACATGTCTCAGCTGATCAGCTGTGGTCTGAGTAAGGTTAGGAGGGGAGGGTTCAATGAGAAACTCTTCCTGGGAACAGCCTCCGCTCTAAGGAAGGACAAACAGCTTGGAAAGTTTTGAAGGTTGCATTTCAAGCTTGACTGGTCCCAGATTGCAGATTTTGTTGGGATTGTTTATCTGATCGTTTTTGGGAAGTTGTTTGGCTGCCTGCTGCCGGAATGGAGGTCATATTTGCGTGCTAAAAACTAGAATTCGTCCGGCTGAAACATAACGGGAATGACTCGGACGGATGAGTAAACAAACAAAAAACAAACACTGTGTTTACAGAGGGAAAGGCAGACAGACGAGCCTCTACAGGCAATTTCCTGAATCAGATAAGCTTAGCGTCCTGGGTGCCACTCAGGCTGCGTTTGTAACGGCCAGTATGGCTGTGGTGCCCCCTAGTGGAGCAGATGGATTTCTGGTCACTTTGAATGAATGTTTATGTATATACATTTATATCTATTATTATTTATTTAATTTCTGGTCCTGTGATTATTCTGTGATTCTGTTTTATTAGCACTGTTTGTAGATCCATCACTTTCAGAGACAGATGTGTGTGGCTAGCATAATTACACTTACGGTATCTTCATGTTGGTTTTTTTTTTTTTTTTTTTTTTTTTTTTCTCCTCCTTGCAGATATTCTTGCTGTGCTGCTCACAGATGTGCTGTTGCTGTTACAAGAGAAGGATCAGAGATACGTGTTCTCTGCTGTGGTAAGTTCAGCCGTTTTTCAGTCCTGGTTATGTGTTTAGCGAGCACTGTTTTGGGATCTGTATTTAGTGGAGTGTAGTGAAGTCCTCTAAACTCTAGATCATGTTAAGTTTGACAGGATTGGGATATGAATCATTATCTAAAACCCATATGTCAAACGCAAAATCCAATTATTTTTAATTATTAGCCTGTTTCACAATCTGCTGCACTACAATCCCCAGCATGCACTGCACCGTAACGTGCCCTTGGCCCACTCCAACAACGATCTATAGGCTTGTTGAACTTCATCCGGTGCTGCGCTGCCGCTAGAATCTCGCAAGAGAGAGAGAGAGGTTGCTGCAGCTTTCAGAGCCAGGCGCTGTCAGTTGGGCAAGCTGAGAGACGGCTTGATGATGACAGAGCCTAATCCTCGTTGGTGGAAGTTCCAACGACACGTCTGAAAACCTGCCGGTTCTAAAAACCTCCAATGGCAGCCTGGTTTTCTGCTGTTTCGCTTCTTCATGATTTTTCTTCTTTGACAGTGAAGACTCAGCATCCCCCACTTCTGTTCTTGTGCTGCATAGGAAGGATGATCCACCGTTTGTCCAGATGTGTGTTCTCAGACTTCTCACAACACAGTAAAAAATTAAAATTATAAAAAATCTCTTGTAATCTCGCAAGTGAGAGGTTCCTGCAGCCAGTCGCTTCAGTTGGGCAAGCTGAAAGACGGCTTGATGATGACTGAGCTTAATCCTCATTGGTAGGAGTTCCACCGACACCTTTGACGTTGTATATGTAGTAGCAGGATTTATTATTTTTTAAATTTAATTATGACACTTCATATCAGAACTATAATTTTTTTTGTCCTGAAAAGACTCTAGGAGCAGTTTATTAGAACTTTATTTTTTTTTTCCCTACAAAATAAATAAAACGATTTAAAATACTAAGTGTTCATAGATATCACAGAAACTTGGTCACTTATACTCACCACTGTGGATTTGGAGAACCTGCGCTGGGCTTAACTTGCAACAGCGATTAAGGATGTTTTGTTTAACCTGCAGATGTTTAAATAAAGCCGTTTCACTTCAGCTGTTCACCAAATCTGATGTCATGCGATAGCAGAGGGAATTTATATCGCATCGACTTCTTGAGCTACAAAAAAAATGCAAACGCAAGCCGCCATTAGCTCACACGGGTTGCAGGTGGCGACTGTCCAACTTGACGGCTCTTTTCTCACCTCTCCCCCATCGCGGTGTAACCACCGTCTCATAAGGCTTGTTCGAGATGAACTGCACCTTGGTGGTCAGAGAGAGTAGCTGGTTGCAGGTGACCTCTTATGAGACGGTGGTTACACCACGGTTGTACCACACCAGTCACCAGACGCAAATGACATTTTCCACTCGAATACCTTTTCACTCCTTCTGCTGGGGTAAACCCATCGGGCATTATGAGACAAAACACTGTGACCGGTATGGAGAGCTGGACGGAGAGCAGAGGCACCAGGAAGTGGCAGAGATGACCTCGAAGCGCAGCCGGCAGCCTCTTGTTATATAAATATATATTTTTACTTATGTAGAATATTTCAAGTATTAATGTAATATTTAAACTTGCTGCTGCAGTTCTGGCATATACAGCTCTGGAGATAAATAAGAGCCCACTCCAGTTTCTTCTTAAATCAGCATCTCCACATGTACAGCAGGTTCTTAGTGAGGAACAGAAGGTTGGGTTCTAGCTTTACTGGCAGATACAGTGAGCGTCTGGTTCATAAGAACAAGGTCAAGCAACAAACACACAGGACAACACAGCTACAGACTGGCAGAGGGCCAAAACCCCTCTCTACTGACCGTGATGAGCGCCACCTCATTCCAATGTCCCTTAACCACCGTAAGATGACCTCAAGTGACCTACAGAAAGACTGGCGAGCGGTGGCTGGGGTGAAACGCACAGCGAGCATGGTTCTAAAAACAGGCTTCTGGAGGGTCATTAGTGATTTTCTAAATAAACAGATCTAAATACAATATTTGATCTGGAATTTGGGAGACGTGTTTGCAGTAGTGTATAGAATCAAACAGAACTGCTCATTTTGGTCCAACACAAACCCAGAAACTGTACAAGTAGTATTGTAACTCCTCTTCTTGGATTCCACTTCTTTCTACATCTTCCAGTCGGGGCTATAGCACCACCTAATTCCAGCTTCTACATAAAACGTGAGGCGTGAGAGTCTCCCTCTACAGCCAGTGCGTGGTTTGTCTTGTTCTGGGCTACTGTAGAAACCTGGCGGTGGCAGCGTGTATTGGAAAATGAGGCGAACCTGTGTAGATATGAAGGCTCATTCTAGGAGGATGAGAACACAGTGATTTGTAGGTACAGGTTTCTGAGGTTTATTATTTATTTATTTTTTATTTTTTCTTCTATAAATTTTATTATTTTTAGAAATTACAATCCTATTACAATGTATTGTGAACAGTAGAGGCATCATTTCTAACAATGTTCCACCCCAAATTTTACATACGGCTCCTTTAACAGAGCCCAGGCATGCATTGGCAGGGTTTAAAGTGGGGGTCTCCTTGTTTACAACGGATTTCCTTTCAGTGCAGCTCCCGGAGTTCTGACAGGCTGTCCCTGGATGTGTTTTCTCCGTGATTCCCTGTTTAAGATTAACTGACTTTTTAGGAAAGGTCTTTGTTTGCTAAATCCGTCTTGGTTTGCTGTGCTCCTCGTTTTCAGGACAGCAAACCGTCGGTCATTTCCCTGCAGAAGCTGATCGTGAGGGAGGTGGCTCATGAGGAGAAAGCCATGTTCCTCATCTGTGCCTCCTCCAACGAGCCAGAAATGTACGAGATCCACACGTCCTCCAAAGAGGACCGCAACACCTGGATCACTTATATCCGCCAGGCCGTGGAAAGGTACGGTGCTGCAGCCGAACCTCTTAAGTCTTTAATTCTGTAACATGCAGGGAAGAACGAATCCTCTTGGGAGAGTCCGTCTGCTCGATGGCCATCTTTGTGATGTTGTGCAATCATAAAAGACCAGATTCTTATGATATTTGAAATTACTGTTAAGATCTGATGGTTGGGCGTTTTGCTCAAATAATACAGAGACAAGCAGCTGATTTTTCAGATTATTCCGGCTTCTATCTCCGTAATAAGGAGGAGCTTTTCCTGCTTGCAGCTTAAACCGCAGGCGAATTGGCTAATTTTATCAAACAGCAGGAATTTAGACGGCATGCTGAGCGTTCCCATTTATAGTCCTCCCTTTACATCTGCAAAAATGACTTGTGTAAAAAATGGCATTTCGTAAAACTCAGTGGCTGATATCTTCACTTCAGCCAGGAGCGATCCTGTTTTCCTGACTGTGTCCTTTCTCCGCTCTGCAGCTGCCCGCACACAGAGGAGAGGCTGTTCAGTGAGGAAGAAGAAGCAGCGAGAGCACTGCGGTTGAGAGACTTCCAAGGTAGAGTAATGGAGTTGGAGTTGGTGTTCTTGTACCACTAGAGGGCGCACACGTGTTCAGAATCTGGCGTCTTGTTGGAAATGGCAGTTAGATGTTTGGTTTGGCTGTGGTGCCGTTTCGGATTGTCTCCTTGTGGCTCCGTTAGGTCTGGGTGGTATATTGGTACTGATGTTGAAGTTATGTTTCGCTGTAGTATTGAACTTTACTGCAGGGCATGTCATGTACTGTGAGCTTTTTAGGGAAGTATATTTTAAATACATGCAAAATCAGAGAAACACAGCAGAAGCTGGAAACAGGGTCTGGAAAGCCCCGAGTTCACTACACCTCACTGATAATGCTTCTGAATCTGCAGCACCTCGTGCGTAACTGAAGTTACAGAGATTCTGTTTTTGTGGTGAGGGCGCAGTAAGGTTTCACATGCAGGTTTGTAGCCTCCAGTAAACACTCAGATATGAGAATGTGAACTGAGGATGAGTGTGTGGTTACGAAATACAGCAACCACAACCATAACCAAACTAACAGAACTAACGTTCCTTCCAGCTCGCTTTTTACTTTACTTCAGTCTCAGAACACCGTATGTAATAGAGAGAATGGTCGCCAGCTGTCATCTAAGGATGTAGAGTACCTCGTCTAATACGATGATCTGTTCCAGAAAAGTCATTTACAGGATTTATCTGGTTGCTTGGTGTTAGCTTTTCTCTCCACTTCCACTTCTGAACAGTTTTTTGCCATTTAGATAGATAAATAAATAAATAAATAAATAAATAAATAAATAAATAACAGCTGTTAGGGGTGACCCACAATCCAAGCCCCCCACTTTAACAGTATTATGATTTACTGATTTACTATAGCTCTAACATTAATGTCAGGTTACCTGGACCATTACTTCACAATTTGTTGATGATGATGATACTACTACTAATAATTAATAATAATAATAAAAAAAATACAAATGTCTAGGTGGGTAGTGGTGGTGGTGGTAGTAGTAGTAGTAGTAGTAGTAGTAATAACAGTAGTAATACTACTACTACTGCTGCTGCCGCTACTACTACTACTACTAATAATAATAATAATAATAATAATAATAATAAGTAATATACAGGTGGGTAGTAGTAGTAATAATAATACTGCTGCTACTACTACTACTACTACTAATAATAATAATAATAACAGTATTATTATTATTATTATTATTATTATTATTATTAATTGAGTAATAAAGTAGTAATACCTAGGTGGGTAGTAACTAGTGGATTCATATTTAGTTATTAATTCCTGTGTTGAATTTCCTTCTGTTTTGTTTTTGGCCACATTTCTACTTGTGAAGTCATGAAGTCTGTCTTCCTCTCCTCCTCTCAGAGCGCCTGACCGTGAAGGATGCTCAGATCATGCATGCTTTAACGGATAAGCTGCAGTTGTTTGCTGAGCTGGCCGAGTCTGTGGCCGGTGTGGAGGACGTGGGTTCTCGCTCTCGCCTGCTGCTCCGCGGAGATACGTCGGACCTCCAGCAGGGGGAGCAGCTGCTTAAGGGAGCCATCACAGAAGGTAATAATGAGTGACGGTCGGTGTTTCCAGCTTTCTCTGAGGAAGGTTTTAGAGGTGGACGGCTGGTTCCTGGCACTGCCTCTCTGAAACGGTCTGACTCTAGAACGGAGGATTTCACACCTTTATCATTACTGCAGGAACTTTAAAGAATGTTCAGACTGTATGTCCCGTTAATGTGCGTTGAATACCTGATACATATAGAGTTTTGAAAAACATCCGCAACTTAAATTTGTTCTCTCTCTAGTTGAAAACCTGCAGAACCTGCTGGCCTCTGGTGTGAGAGGAGCTTCTCCACACTCAGAGGAGAACCAGAACCCAGGCTCCGGCATGCTGCCCAAAAGAGCGGACACGTTCGGGGGCTACGACAGTAACCCCACCATACTACAGAAGAGTAAGAGCCAATCAGCCTTTAATTCTCCTTTCACCTCACGTAACTTCTGTTTAACTCGCGGTCCAATGAGAGACTTTCGTCTCGCAGATGTCCTCTCAGTAACGTTGTCTGTGTGGGTTCAGTGTTATCAGTGTTGTGTGGTAGTATTAACACGTCTTCAGTGAGGTGGCCGATAAAGCAACACGTTGCAGTAATGCTAGGTTCTTTTAACAATACCCAATATGCGTTACGTTTTCGGAAATCTCAAATGTGTTCATACCTCATCCAAGGCATTCTGCTATTTGACGCTTTCCGGCAGCAGAGAGATCCTTTTCCTTTCCCATATTGCTGGAATCCTGTGACCTGCTTAAGTAGTTTTCCTTTAATTGGGCTCACCTGGCAAACTAATTATCACAGGTGTCTGAGAATGATTTCAGTGATCCAAAGAGCCCTGAGACACAAAACCATCCATGAGTTTTATTGAAAAACAGAAAATTAAATATTGGACACTTAAATCCAGTTTGCATAATCATTTGGAACACGGTGTAGTAACGCTCAGACTAAGCTGCACTAATTCCAGTTATAGGTCTAATCATGCTCACTTTGTAACTGAACACTGTCAGTGGAGTTTAAGTACTGATGATATTCACCATATACTTAGAAGAGTGCTGTGGTATTGTCATGTCTCCCATCCCGTAAGACTCCCGTAAGACTCCCGTACGACTCTGTTATATTACGGAGCAAAACCCAGGATAATATCTTGACAGCTAATGCCGTCGGCCATGACGTGTTTATGGCGTGTCAGTGTAATGGTTTTTTGTCAGATTGTTGGGCGGTACAAGAGTCAGTTACTAATCAGGACGAGAGTTTGTTTGATTGTAATTGTTTGGGGTTTTTTTTTGTTTGTCTGTTTGTCTGTTTGTGTGTGTGCGTGTGTGTGTGCGTGTGTGTGTGCGTGTGTGCGTGCGTGCGTGTGCGTGCGTGTGTGTGTGTGTGTTTTGTTGTACAGATGGCAGTGTAAAGAAGCGCTCGAGTGGATCAGGAAAGTCCAGAGAGAGAAGTCAGCGTGCCAGCTCCGACCCCCAGCTTAAAGAGATCATCACCAGTCAGGG
>JAVGWN010001391.1:0-12451 GCA_034552555.1 Semaprochilodus insignis | reverse complement strand
GAACTTCATGCTGTCCTTTGCTATGTAGAGGTTTTGTCTGCATCCCGGTGATCCATCCGACGATCCTACTATTTAATCGCTAACTGTTTTTTGTTCCGATCCTTTCCAAACTAATCAGTTATTCCTTCCTCTACCTCACAAAACACTCAACACTTCTCTTATTCTTAATAGCAGCGCTACTTCTTCATCCTCTCATGTTGATTCAGCTCCACGCTACAGTGACTCACTATTGCCTCTAGCATGCTAACTGTAGTAGATATCTTTGCAACACCATACGTAGACATCTTTGAGGTCAAGACCTCAAAGGTTTCCTTACATTCTGTTGGTAACTTTACTTAATTTATCAAAGTTGACTAAACTAAACTAAAAATGTTACATATTGCTCCTTTAATATAAGCAAGTATGAACCCTTCTGTTTCTTCAAATGGATACACATCATTTACACCATGTACAGCTCTGGAAACATTTAAGAGACCACCTCAAAATGATCAGTTCCTCTAGTTTTACAGTTTATGGGTTTGTGTTTGACCAAAATGAGCAGTTCTGTTTTATTCTATACACTACTGGAAACACGTCTCCCAAATTCCAGATCAGATATTGTATTTAGATCTTTTTTTAAGATCACTAATGACGCCTCCAGAAGCCTGATTGTTGAACCATGCTCGCTGTGCATTTCACCCCAGACGCCGCTCGCCAGTCTTTCTGTAGGTCACTCGAGGTCATCTTACGGTGGTTAAGTGACATTGGAATGAGGTGGCGCTCATCGCGGTCAGTAGAGAGTGGTTTTGGCCCTCTGCCAGTCTGTAGCTGTGTTGTCCTGTGTGTTTGCTGCTTGACCTTGTTCTTATGAACCGGACGCTCACTGTATCTGCCAGTAAAGCTAGAACCCAACCTTCTGTTCCTCACTAAGAACCTGCTGTACATGTGGAGATGCTGATTTAAGAAGAAACTGGAGTGCTCTCTTATTTATTTCCAGAGCTGTATAGTTCACTGAAAAAGTGATACATTACAGTTTGTATAAATAGCATAATATGAACACAGTTGAAAACATGTGAAAAGTCTGAAGACTGCTGGTCAGATGGTACGTTTTGTGTCATTTACTAAGTGAAAACAAGTGAACACATCCTGTACAGAGAACACAGTTAAATAAACAGTTAGTGTGCATTGAAATGTAGAGGATGTGTTGTAACTGGCACTCAAACTTTTGTATACGGCTGTACTTCACTAAATGTAAGTAAACTGAAAGACTGAACTGTGTTGCGGTAATACAGTATATGTATTCACATGGAAATGATGTGCGCATATGTGAGATCTGAGATCAGACGAGATCAGGCGTGGCATGGCCATAGTCACAGCTGAATCAGCTAAATTCAGTGCGTCACTTTTTCAGTGTAGTATATGTGTCTTGTTTATTTCTCGTGATGTGTTTCTGTCGGTCTCTCTGTAGGCTATTATACGTGTGTGGAGGTGATATTCACATTGAGGAGGCAGGTGGGCTTCTATATGATGGGTGTCTACGCTCCCACACTGCTCATTGTGGTGCTGTCGTGGCTGTCTTTCTGGATCAACCCTGATGCCAGCGCAGCCCGCGTTCCATTAGGTCAGTCTGCCTGTCAATCAGAGTAACAAACCATGAACGCCACTGTGCACTATGTGTGTTATTCATTGGCACTATGTGCTTTAATCAGTGCTAATGTAACAATAAGATTTCGGATCACTTCTGTTCGTCCATTTATCATGAAAAGTTCACAGAGGGAGAAGAGCAGATGGGGTTAAAAATAACTTAATAAAGCAGGCTACAACATTTTAATATGAACAGTGAATAAAGGACAAAATATAAATTCATGTACTGATTATTATTATTATTAAAAAAAAATAGAAAATAAAATCTAATTGATAATATATTCAATTATTCAATTCAACTCCATTAAAAAGGTACTTTACTTCTAGGTAACAGACTCCATTAACTCTAATAAATAGCTAAGTCTGATAGTCTGAGCAATAACCCCATTAACTCTAATAAATAGATAAGTCTGATAGTCTGAGCAATAACTCTATAAACTCTAAGAAATAGATAAGTCTGATAGTGTGGGCAATAACTCCATTAACTCTAATAAATAGATAATTCTAACTGATCGTCAAATTAATAACTATTGTTATTGTTTAATAAATAATAGCTGTCATTGATAATCTAGGTGACAACTCTATTCACTCTAAAAAGTAAACAACTCTACTTAATAATGTATGTAAAAGTAAGTAAACTCTAATAAGTAAAAAGCTCTAATAGATAATTTAGGTAGCAACTTGATTAACTCTAATAAATAAATAACTTTAATTGCTAACCTATACAATAACTTTATTAACACTAATAAATAACTTTAATTAATAATCTAGATAATTAATTACTCTAATAAATAAATAGTTGTAATTGATAATCTAGGTAGTTATTAATTCTAATAAATAAATAAGTCTAATTGATCATCTAGGTAATAACTGCATTAACTCTATCAATCTATCAATGATCTATGTAATAACTCTGTTAACTGGCTAATATGTCGTAGTTATGAAGTGCAGCGGCTTTATGAGCAGGTTTATCTCTGTAAAAATAGGAAAACGAGGAAAACTGATCAAGACTTTCACTGAGAGTAATGTCAATTGTTCAGTGCATCTCCATCACCCCAAGCCCCTCCCTTCTTTTCTCCCCTCATCTTTCCATTTTCGTCCTCTCATAGGCTCCACTTCTCCCTCCCTCCTTCCACTCATCTGTTCATCTGTCCATTCCAAGGATGAGCACTGCTCCGAGGTCAGTTTGTAAAGTGAGATTTGTAGTTCTTCTCTTCTCTCCCTATAAAGAAATTTAATAAATGAATCTCTCTCATGCTCTCTCTCTCTATCTCTGCCTCTCTTTCTCTCCCTCCCCCCTCTCTCTCTAGGTATTCTGTCTGTTTTGTCACTGTCCTCTGAATGCACGTCTCTAGCGTCTGAACTGCCAAAGGTTTCGTATGTGAAGGCCATTGATATCTGGATGATTGCCTGTCTGCTGTTCGGCTTTGCCTCCCTGGTGGAGTATGCTGTGGTTCAGGTGTGTGAGTATATGTGTGAAGGATGTGGGTGTGTGAGTGACAAAAACGCTTCCGTCGTCCTTTAACATCAGCACAAACACATGCACCCACACAATCACTGTGACTCAGCACTCTTCAGCAACCCCAGACTCTGGTGCTGATTCAGCACCATCGACAGATCCACAGCCTGCAATGTAATTTCTATTCAGCACCATTGACAGCGCCACACAAGGCAGTCTCTGTTCAGCACCATGGACAGCGCCACAACAGCCAGCGATGCCTATTCAGCACCACGGACAGCGCAGCACCTATTCAGCACCATGGACAGCGCCACAAACATACAGCGCAGTGTCTGTTCAGCACCATGGGCAGCGCCACAAACATGCAGCGCAGTGTCTGTTCAGCACCATGGACAGCACCACAGCAGCCAGCGATGCCTATTCAGCACCACGGACAGCGCTACAACATACAGCGCGGTACCTGTTCAGCACCATGGACAGCGCCACAACATACAGCGCAGTGTCTGTTCAACACCATGGACAGCGCCACAAACATACAGCGCAGTACCTATTCAGCACCATGGACAGCGCCACATCACATCGTTCAATGCCTTTTCAGCACCTTGGACAGTCCACAGCCTGCGATGTACCATTGGACAATGCCACAGTGTACAACGTCTATGTCTATTCAGATCCATGTTGTACAGTGTGATATCTGTTCGGCACCATGGAACAGATACTGCGCTATATGTTGTCACAGGTATCTGGAGCCATCCTGAGTGCAGTGCATCCCACAGCTGTTGGAGGGTGAGTGGGGGAAGATCCATAGAGCCAACACAGTAATCAAGGTGGTCCCACAGATGCTCAATTGGGTTCAAGTCTGGGGAATTAGGGGCCCAGGGTAGTACTTGGAAGTCTTGGTCACGCTCTTCCAACCAATGTCAGACATTTCTAGCCATGTGATCACGTCTTACTGGAAGATCCCATCCGCCCCAGGGAAGACGATCAGCATGTATGGGTGTACATGATCTGCAGGGATGGATTGATACCCAAATCGGTTAAGAGTGCCTCCCACACGCATGAGTGGGCCCACAGAATGCAATGAAAATGTGACTTCCTTCATGAGCCACGCACTGCTGCTGTAGAAAGATGGAAGCGGTCATAATAATGTGAATCGACTGTGTATATTCATATAAATATCTTTTTTGTAATGTATTTTACTGTGTTTAATCATGCTACATGTCTTCAGCTGTTCAGATATAAGCTGAGCCTTTTTTACTACTTATTGTAAGCCCATGCACCACAGACAGCTCTGCTTCTTCCCTACAGCGCTCAGTGTTTGTAGATACCTGTGTGTGTGTGTGTGTGTGTGTGTGTGTGTGTGTGTGTGTGTGTGTGTGTGTGTGTGTGTGTGTGTGTCCTTGACGGTCAGCATGGTAATACAGTGAGACGCTTCCACTGCTCTGAATCTCATTACAGGTCATGCTGAACAGTCCTAAGCGCATAGAGGCAGAGAAGGCCAAGATGGCCCAGAAAGACAAGGAGAGGGAAAAAGAGGGGAAGACTCCGGCCAAAGCCAACACGGTCAACGGCACCGGCGGAACGCCTATTCATGTCAGCACGCTGCAGGTGAATGAAACTCTCAGAAGGGCATTTTCACACGTGTCCTGAATACTTGAGTCTCTACTCAGGACCGTCTCTAGGCTCATTTCAGGGATGGGCTCATTATTGCTGGTTGCACACAAGAATTCCATCCAATCTGTGGATCAATAGCACAGTTCCACTTTTCTGTGTGCAGGTTTGTGGCCACTGGCTTCAGCCGTTTACTGTTATTGTATAGTAATACCACTTAAATGGCAAAGACGATCCACAACAATCTTTTCCCAGCCATCCCGAAACATAAAAAGGGAAGTGAAGAGATTAAAGCAGTTATGTTACACATCTAGTAAATGATTGCTCAGCTTAGACTTGCGGTTGCTTGGCTAGGTGTTGAAAATGAATGGAAGCGTATGGAAGGAACCAAGGATGAATAAACGTCACGTAGAGTGGAGTCACATCACATAGAGTCACGTAGAGCTGGTCAGTATGGCTGTGGATTAGAGTTTTGGGGATCTGCCCTGAGTGAGTACATACAGTTTGGTGGCTGTAGGTTAAAAGAAACAATAGGGTTTAAATGGAGGTGAAAATGAATGGGACTCTATGGGAGGAAAGAGTGATGGTGGAAAAGATGCAGGTCAGACCAACCTTGAATTGGTGCTTGGCGTATGCACTGAGATTGAGAGTGTATCTGAAACAGTGTCTGTTGGTTGAGCAGAAATACAGTAGATGGGCATGTACTTTTCCACCTCATTCTTAATGGGAAAAAAATTATTCCGTTTTTCCGAAAAGTCGTTTTATAAAGCTGTATACAAGCATACCATTCCCGATCAAACCAAACATTTCAGAGTTGGAACAGGGCCGATATCTCAAAAGCTGTGGTACTAGTTAGTGGACAAGAAACCACTCAACCAAGAAGAAAAAGAACACATGCAGTTTGTGGAAGCGAGGACCAGAGAGAAGTCGGTTAAAAACAGCTTTCACACTTGACCAAACATAGCAGATTGACAGAGCCAGTGGTCCGTATTCCAGACTGTAGTGTGGAGACACCCTCAGTGTTACAAGTTCTAAATTAGGGCTGTTCGTTAATTGGCCTTTTTAATAAACACCTCAGGTTTTTCGATTTTAACTTTTTTGAAGAATTTAAAAACACCAGCTAAATTCATAATGAACAGGCCCACAAAAGAGGTCCCATATTATTAGGACAATCTACCTCCAAAATCTTGTTACATTAACTTCCATTAAGAGTTAATAATGTGTTTTGTTAATAATGTGTTTTGAGAGACGGGGTTTAGTTCCAACAGGGGAGATATGCTAATGACCCCTCCAACCAAGAGCAACGACCAGTCACAGACGATTGCTTCTATGTGCCGGTTTACACCTTGCAAAAATATGTGTTTGTGTCTTAATTGTATCTGGCTGAACTTTTTCAACACTTTTCAATACAGTGCATCTCCAGTTTGTCCTGAGGGGGCATTTACAGTCCGAACATATGTGAATGCAAGGTGTAAAAGAGCCCATGACGATCTTTATGGTTCAGCATGTACATAATTAAGCAGAGAATTCAAAAAGGTCATCCGAGTCAAAGTAATCACCATATATCGCATGGCAGAACGTAGCTGTGTATAACTACAGTATGGTATACTGGTGGGTAGACAAGGTGGGTAGATCAATCATCATTATAGTTCAGTACAGAACTGCTAAAGGACTTCTTAGTACGCCCGGTATCAATCAGCCTAAGCGCTGAACATCCCAGTTTTCCCGAGGACAGCCCCTGCCTTTAATGATCTGTCCCCGGCTGGAGCTGTCCCTGGAAATGTCCCTGTTGTTTAACTGTGAATCAAGAAGTCCTAAGAAAGACCTGGAGCAGAGCAGACGGGTAGATGTCTCTTTGGCCAACAGAGGGAGCTGCTGCTATGTACTGACCACTTCTACCACTTGCTGGTCTAGTTATAGAGAATAGTAGAAGGTAGTAAGTGTCCAGTGAGTCCACAACATCACCACAAACATCTTCCCCAGACACAAGGCGCCCCAGGGCTTAAAAGCAGGGGGGGTTAGGGGACTTGAATTGTACTACCAGCTGATAGGTAAGCTGATTTGCACAGACATGCAGTCTACTTGAATGTAGCTTCATGCTGTCTACAAATGGAGCATCATTTTTAAACTGTCCTTATATGACATATGGCATATGTTGATATCAGTCATCTCTTGGACTGGAGCTAGCCCAGGGGTGTGTTTATGGTCTAGTTGTTGGTCTACGGCCACTTCATACAAACACTGAACGCTTTTGTAAATGCATCCCTGCCTCATCCTCACATAAGCCACTAGACTTGCTGAGTTGCTGAATGACCAGGCATGGGCATGTGCGCGAGTGCAAAGGGGAGATGAAATGGCTCTAATTTAGTCAATGGCTGCTCTGAGCACGCTCAGTGGGACACGGGTGCAGAGGGGAGCAAAGGTTTCTGGGGGATTGAGTCTAATGTGACCCGACAGTCGAGAGGCCTGAAGCGGCGGAGCAGTGACACGGGGGGGACACTAGCGTGTGCGTGTGTGCGTGAGTGAGTGTAAAGGTTATGTTAGGGGTGAAATCAAAGAGTGATATTAGGTTAGAATGGCTGAAATATCTGTCCTCAGGATGGAGAGGTCAGCGTGTGATGCAGTTGCTATTTCTGCATTATGCTTTACTGATGTTCATTTCTACAAGTACAAGGTGGGTGTTTCTAATAAAGTGGCCAGTGAGCACAAGGTAGGTGTTTCTAATAAAGTGGCCAGTGAGCACAAGGTAGGTGTTTCTAATAAAGTGGTCAGTGAGTGGAAGTACAAGGTAGGCGTTTCTAATAAAGTGGCCAGTGAGTGGAAGTTAAGGTAGGGGTTTCTAATAAAGTGGCCAGTGAGTGGAAATACAAGATTAGTGTTTCTAATAAAGTGGCCACTGAGTGGAAGTACAAGGTGGGTGTTTCTATTAAAGTGGCCAGTGAGTAGAAGTACAAGGTGGGTGTTTCTATTAAAGTGGCCAGTGAGTGGAAGTACAGGGTAGGCATTTCTAATAAAGTGGCCAGTGAGTGGAAGTACAGGGTAGGTGTTTCTAATAAACTGGCCAGTGAGTGGAAGTACAAGATTAGTGTTTCTAATAAAGTGGCCAGTGAATGGAGTTTCAAGGCAGGTGTTTCTTTTAAAGTGGCCACTTAGTGAGGGCCCAGTGCAGGTCTTTCTATAAGGTGAATTGTGAGTAAATGGGTTTGTGCTTTGTGTCTCCAGGTGGTTGAGACTCGCTGCAAGAAAGTGTGCACCTCCAAATCAGATCTGCGCTCCAACGACTTCAGCATAGTGGGTTCCCTCCCGCGGGACTTTGAGCTGTCCAACTTCGACTGCTACGGCAAACCCATCGAGGTGGCCAACGCTCTGGGCAAATCACAGAACAAAAACAACAAGAAGCCGCCGCCCGCCAAACCGGTCATCCCATCCGCCGCCAAGCGAATTGACCTTTACGCCCGTGCTCTCTTCCCTTTCTCCTTCCTCTTCTTCAACGTCATCTACTGGTCTGTTTACCTGTGAGCGTCTCAGACAGAGTGTTAGGGGTGTGCATCTCTTACCTCACTATGATTACTTGATTGATTATGACTCTTTAGAAATGCCAATCAGTGCATCGTTAAGTCTTACATTTCACCACAGTTGGGTTTGCTATGATTCAGAAAGTGTTACACAGGACACACTAACATGCACAGCAGTGAATATACTGTATGCCCTGTGCAAAATTCAGAGACCCCCTTTTCATTCAAGTTGTTCATATTTAACTGTCCGATAAAAGCAGCAACCATATGCTCCAGAGGATTACACAAAAGCCTCCAGCATATAAGTATCATATCAAACCTCTTTGGGATGAATTGGTCCTGTCTGTACATTGGTTCACTCTACTGCCATTTCAGTTCTTCCATCCTTCCAGTCTTAAAACCAGCCAGTGTCCTCCCAGCTGCTCCCTTAGGAGTCACTGACATTACGCTCCCCTTCAAAGAGACACTAATAGACTGTGGGTATGACAAGTGTGTAGCTGTCAAGCAGCCATTAATGAGACTAAACGATAATAGAACTAAATGAAACTTCATATCTGAGGTGTGGGCTGAGCTTGTAAGGGGTCTAAAGGTGTAATTCACGGGGATCGTGAGAAGCTGAAAGTGCAACCAACCTCTAAGACTAAACTTTGGATGTGTGGCTGCAGATTTACTGTTTATCTGAGCAACTGAAAGTGAGTCTCCTGGAAAGAACAGAAAGTGTGAACATTTTAAAGGAGCAATATGTAATATGTCAGACTCGTCACAGTCCTTTTCACTCCTCACCCCATTTAGCGAACTGAAGAATCGTTGCAAGTTCAGCATCAGACTTCATCCCTTTACTTACTCTCCCAGAGGTTGACTGATGTTAACCCTTGATTTGCTGCTGTTGAGCCTCTTGTTTTCTTCGCCTTTGAATATGCTTTCTTGCCAACAGTGGGTGCGCTTCTGCTATAAGGGGACTGAGGGCAGACTTGGCACTATGGTGACTCACTATCGGTACAAAGCAGTATTATGAGACAGGATGGGCTGGGGCTAGCTGGTTAGCATGCTAACATCAGTAGATATCTCTGCAACACGCTACAAAGACATTGTTTACCTCTTTTCCACCAACACAGTGCCAGTGCTCATGCCAGAGCTGGTGCCCAGGATCTATCAAACCCGTTACGAATGGGCCCTCTGTTCCACTGGTTGAGAGCAGAGCGATTACGTATCTTAGTCCGGTGACGGCAGCCCTTTTATCACTTGCGTCATGGGTTCCGTGGTTCCAGACCACTGAGTTCAGGGGGCTGGAATAGCATCAATTTTGCCGGCTGCAAAATCCTATTTTTTTACAGTGTATAAGCGCAGAAGAGTTCGAGATTTAGGCACCGGCTCCGCCACCATGTTGGTGGAAAAAAAGCTATTTGACACGCCATTAAAATTGTTACTTTTTCACATCCTGTTGATAATTTTAGTTTATTTTGGAATCTTTTATACCAAAAATTTTACATATTGCTCCTTTAAATACTGAAAAAAATGATATTATATGTAGTTGTTGAGGCTTTTGTGTCGTCTGTGGAACATTTTTTTCTGCTTTTTTCCGAATTTCTGTTTTGAAAAAATCCGATTCTTGATTCCAACATTCCAAAATCAATGCAGTTGAATTGTGACATTCAGATTCGCAGCACGTCACAATGCATTGGTGCAGTTTACACCCCTGGAATGAGTGACTGAACATGCATGACTACTGGGGAAGAAGTTCTGAGCATGTATGAAGCATAAAAGACTCCCGCGACTTTTCCCATGTTGGATATTTTGACCAAAAAACGAAGCAGAACAGACTCTTGTTTCTCCACGTTTTGGTCATGGCGTTCCCCATGTTGTGTTGGTCTCCATATGTAGTTGCTTGAGCTTCCCAGCTTTAAGGAGGGTGACGTGCCATTACGGCAAGGTTCCTTCATTCGATGATTTTCCGACAGCATGACTTTGCAGAGCAGCCGTGTTAAGTCGAGAGTGACTGTGTAGCCAGCATTTCTGCGGTCCATTCCACATGTATGCGTGTGTGTGTGTGTGTGTTTGCACTGTAGACCGCAGGATGGACCCCTTTTTAGTGTGTGTTAACCTATATTCATTCTCTGGCCACCTGAATGATGGTGCCCCACATACTAAATTGCAGATGGTGCGTTTCTGTGGTTTATTAGCCCGGGCTGTTGTCTCTGCTGAGCTGGTAAAGCCGAGGAGCGATGAATCAGATAGCGGTGTTCTCAATAAGCCGATGCAGAAAAGGTGCGTGTAAATAGCAAGCTGGAGCTACTGTGCAATAAAGACCTCTCATTCATCCCCCCTACGAACCTCTGTGCACTTCTTTCAGTGTTTCTCTCTCCTCCTGGCAGCACATGAACCAGATTTAAAGCCCCGATCGGAATGTTCCACGACGTGGATTACATTGTGTTGACCCTTAGATTACATTGAGGTTGACACAGCTGAACCAGTGTAATTTCTAGAGGCAGCGATGACGTGATACCCAGCATCGGCATCACACCAGTGCCAACAGATTATGCTGTATGGCCCACAAAGGTACAAAGATTGACTTGATTCTAAAGCAAATCCAGTCTAAAATATCATAGGAGTATTCGTTGCACAGCATAAACGGGTGTTAGGCCACGTGTAGCCTAATGCTAACATAACTAAGTAACTAGTAAGTATTATATTAGAATAAACAGGCTAATTTCATATGACTGTTGGAGTTCGCCCTTCAGTTCAGGCCATGAATGTCAAAACTAGGACAAAAACAAGGACAAAAAACAGTTCTAAGATCATGCTAGCATCCTTATGGGACTCTAGTAGTATGTTAGCACTATGCTAATAGTGACTGAAGCTTGAAAAAGACATTGGCTGTATTCGAAATGGCATACTACATACTACCCACATACTAAATCTGCCTAAAAGTAGTATGTAGTGTGCAGTATGTGACCAAACTGTAAATCTGTAGGGTACTGAAGGTGTTCTACCCCAGTCAGAGTTTCTAGTATAAAGGGGGAGCTCTCTTCATGGTGTACTGCATCCCATCATGCACTGCGGNAAACAGTGGATACAGTAATAACAGCTCTGAGGTAAATGTGAGGTAACTGGTCATGTGACTGTATTAGTATACTACACTGTAGGTCAGAACTTGTTACTGTACTGTATACTACACACAGGGGGCGTATACAGTATGCAGTACATACTACTGTAGTACACAGTGTGCAGTACATACTACTGTAGTATACAGTGTGCAGTACATACTACTGTAGTATGCAGTGTTCAGTATAGTAGTGTGCCATTTCAAATACAGCCATGCACTCCCTGAGCGCCTAATTAGGAACACCTCCTATTTGCACTCCATTATATCAACTGTAGTCCATCTGTTTCTCTGTATACTTTATTGCCCTTTTCTTCAATGGTTAGGACCCCCACAGGACCACCACAGAGCAGGTATTATGTAGGTGGTGGATCATTCTCAGCACTGCAGTGCCACCCAGTGTAAAGGGCCACTGCTGTGTTCAAATGTTGTAGAAAAATCAACATCATCAAAATTGACATGTTTTTCTTTGGACAGCGACGATATTAAAAAGATATCCAGAGCTTCGTTTCGGATAGCGGGTGAAATTGATACATTGGTGACCCCCTTCTTCCCGTTCCTCTGAATGAAGAATTCCCTTAAAGAATGCACCATTCGTCTGATTCACTGTGAGGAACGTCCTAAACATATTCCTTACGCAGCAGAATCCACAGTGCTGGATTTAAATGATTCAAGTTCCACGCCCGGCCACACATGTGACGTAAGCAAGGAGGGGCCTTATCGCTGGACCTGACTGACCCAACAGCCACGATTGCAGATATTCAGCGAGCGGTGATGTCCTCCATGAGTCATCCTGTTAGTGCCAGCACCATTGGCAGACGGCTGCACCACGCAGGACTACATGCATGCAGACCGTTACGATGACTGTCCTTAATACCACGTCAACATCACCGAAGACTGCAATGGTGTCGTGCCAGACTGTCATGGAGTGACCAACAAATCCGTGTGTGGAGGCACCGTGGTCAGCACCGAGATGAATGGTTTGTTGTCACACGTCACTGGTTTATGTGCTATTTATCATAAAATTTATATTGAATGAATATAATATGATTTACATATTTATACACTGATCAGCCATAACATTAAAACCACCTCTTTGTTTTTACACTTATTCTCCTTTCTATCAGCTCCACTGACCATATA
>JAVGWN010001389.1:0-12455 GCA_034552555.1 Semaprochilodus insignis | reverse complement strand
TACCTCGTATTTCTACTCACTGGCCACTTTATTAGAAACACCTACCTTGTACTTCTACTCACTGGACACTTTTTTTAAAAAAACACCTATTTTTTATTAACTGCCTGGTCACTTTATTAGAAACACCTACCCTGTACTTCTGCTCATTGGCCACTTTATTAGAAACAAGCTTGTACTTCTACTTGCTGATTGCTTTATTGGAAACATCTACCTTGTACTTCTACTCTTTGTGCTCCCACTCACTGGCCACCCTGGGTGAACAGTTACAAAGCGCAATTACCTTTTAGGTTCATTGTTTGATATCTGTACTATACTTGATAGTAAGATCTTTTGGTAAATGACTTTTACTCCACTGCATTTCTATGAAGCTTCTCATGACTCCTTACTTTGAAGCATAGCTTTGAGGTCAGTGGATGAGTTTTCTTTCCTAAGTTGTGATGGAGGTTATTTGTGTTCATCACAGGCGAAATAACAGGAGAATCAGTCACAGTAAACTCCTCCTACACTGTCAAGTAAGCTCGAAGTGCTGTATTTTTAAACAGTTAAAGTTGATGGCTGTAAAGAGGGCGACCGCTGACATATAAAGACAAGGTAAAGTTTTATCACCAGAGAATCTTTGACCATATCTAAAGTCCATGTTTGAAAATAAAGTTTTGTTTCATTTTAAATATTTGCTCTGCTTACTGCATACAAACTTCAGCAATTCCTTCAAAAATTCACAGTCCAGCCTGAGAAAGCCAGTCGAGTCTGTAAACACATGTTTAATTCCATAAACCAAATGTAAACAAAGTTTAAACGGTAGTAGATGCAGTTATTGTGTTTGGTAAAATGACGTTGTCCAAAATCACAGGGGCGGGGGGCTGGGGGGTTACAAGGGTGGAGGCTGATCGCTGATCCTGGAATTCTCTGTGCTACCCAGTCAAAAATTCCCCAACTTCCCAACTGAGGAGTCTTACTGAGAGAAACAGCACCAGAAAACACAGAGACATTTCAGCTACTCACGGTTTCAGCTGTGTGGAGACGGCGGCTGAGGGTCTGCTCAGTACGGGGACAGGAGATGAAGTGAAAGAGCACAGACGTTTACTCGAATGTGAAAGTGAGAACGTGATGAAGGGATTGTTCTTACTCCGAAACACGGTGGGCTGTACCTCAGAACAACATCCCGCTTCACAGGGACTGGTAGCAAAGAGCTCTTTATTCCCATGTACACTTTCTTCTCGTTCTTTGCTTTATGAGAAACCTTTGCCTTCTTACTTCTCCTCACTGGCCACTTTATTAGAAACACCTGCCTTGTGCTTCTACTCACTGGCCACTTTATTAGAAACACTAACCTTGTTCTTGTACTCACTATCCACCTCAAAGTTCATTTTTTGAGTATCCGTATTTTACTTGAGTGTCAGTTCTTTTGGACACTGATGTTTTGCAAGTTAAATACTGCATTTTTACCCCACTGTATTTCTAAAATACTGTAGTTATCCCAGCAGCCATTAGACTCTATTTCTGTGCTCTAATCCATTCACCCACGCTCCGTCACCTGTTCTTCCATCCGCACTGGAAACTCTTCTCTGCAATAGTGCACCAGCACTTCATTACTAACTACATATTAATCTAACTACCTCATGCCATATAGCTACATATTGGACTTGTTTTTTTTTTACATCTTGTTACATCTTTACATCTTATTTTATTTTTACTTTTGATTTGTTTTGTTTTATATATGTTATTTTATTTATTCTTTATCTGTTTTTGCTTTATTATTTTTGTAGCTACGTGTAGTTATGTGTCTCTAGTTATGTAGTTATGTGTCTCTATGTGTCTCACCAGTATGTAAGCTATAACACTGTAATTTCCCTTGGGATCAATAAAGTTTTTAAATCAGTGGATGGGTTTTCCTTACTAAATTTTGATGCAGTATAGTGTGTATATCATGTAAAAATCAGTCCCAGTGAATTCCTCCTACACCGTCAGTCACGTTCAAAGTGCTGCATTTTTTAAACAGTTGAACCTGGCGACGGTATTGATGGCTACTATCATGGCAGATATATATGATAAAGATAAAGATAAAGATAAGATAAAGGTTCTTCACTAGAGAACATATGACCTTATCTAAAGTCTGTGTTTGAGAGTTTTGAAATAAATGAACAACTATTTCTGTAAAATAACACAGGTAACAGATAACATTACTGCCTCCAGGACCGCCAGTGGCCGCTTTGCTGAGTGATAAACGACACCTAAATGTAGCTAAAGTAATATTAATTCTTATCTGACTAACACACAGCGCATTCAGTGATGTAGATACTTAAAAACTGTGAGGAGAAAAACAAGTCACCATCTTCATTCATTATCATTCAATCAAAATTGTATTTACTGTCTCCAACCCTGTTTTAATGATGCACTATGTTTGGGTACTAATATGCCTTCCTTTATAAAACTACATCATCCTTTATGAGACTGTTCAGGTCAGACTTTAAACAAAGTCTTGGGAGCATATTCATATCCGTTTTGTAACATCGGGGGTCCCTCAGACCCCTAATCTGAATCTGTTATTTACTGAGTGCATTGAAAGAGATTTCAAAGAGAGCTCAGTGGAACCCTGGTGAAGGATGTGTCTCCTGAGGAAGAGTGAAGTATCTACTGTATCATATCTTCATCAGTTAAGTGCTAATTCTGAATATCGTCACTGTCCAATGAAAAACATGTATCTCCATTTTTGTTGATTTTTACTTTTATGTATCATTTGAAAACAGCAGCTGCTTTTTACACTGTGTGAAAATTTCATGATGAATGGACCAACAGAAATGGCTCAAACCTGCTTGGAAAAAGTCTGGTTCCATTGACTTACATTCAAATGAAAGTAGTTTTTGCCCTCTCCTGTAAAGTTGCCATTTTGGAGATACTTGTTTTTCTTTGGACAGCGACGATGTATGAACCTGATCATCGAGCCGGACCTCAATTCACATTCCTCTCTACCATCCCTTTTGGCTTGAGTTGGATACATTTTTGCTGCCTAAAAAGAAGATATTTGACTGTGCAAACACACCTGCTGAATAAATCATAGAACACATTCATAAATAAAGTCAAATAACTGATCAGTATACCCAGTCATGCTGTAAAACATGGCAGAACAGAGCAGGTACAAGCAGACTAATGAAGAAATGAATAGACTGTTAAGACATGAGGCTAGAATTTTTATAAATGCTCAATCTATGCAAAGACCATAGCTCATGTAACACGAGTCAACAAGCATGGCTGATAATACTCATCTTTAAACAAGGCTGAAATTGTTTTCCTATTGACTAGCTTCTAAATCAAATGTTCCATTCCACTTTAAATGCCACATAAAGTTTAAAATTGTTAGTTGTTAGTTTACTCTGCACGTTTCACTCCAGACAGTTTCTCAAACCTTGGATGATTTTGAACAGCTTTGCTGAGTGTTTGACACTGAAGAGGCTAAAGAGAGGAGCAGTTCCATTTTCATTAGTCCTACAACCCCATGAGCATCAGCAACCTGTAAGTAGCAGACATGCTGTGTGATTTTATCCACTGTTTGCTGGTTGGAGCAGATCACCTTAAACTGAATGTCTGGGTAAATGAGTGTCAACTTTAATTTACTTTGTGTTGTTGATATCGAAAACAAGTAGCATTTAGCTGACGCTCTTATCCAGAGCGACTTACAAGGTTAGTCATATTGCAGGTAGGCCAGTGTAGTGTCAGGAGTCTAGCCCAAGGACTCTTATTGGTGTAGCACAGCATAGCTACCCAGACTGGTGATCGAACCTCAATCTTCCACATGGGATGGTAGCTCCGTGGCGGGTATTTGTAGTATGGAGAAAACTAGAGAACTAGTGTCTGAAACATTTTGAACAACTGTTCTTCTGTTATATTTATTAATAAATAACTCTGAAAACATAAATGTAGTGTATAGTTTAATTGTGAGTTTAAATTTTTAGTTTAAAATAGTTGTTTAAGAGCTAGCTAATAGCTTAGTTATCCCTTAAGTTTATTAATTCCATGTTAGTACTGAGTATCAGTTGAGCCAGTTTAGTTTTTTTTAGGGATAGTCTGTATTCTGAAACTGTAAGCTGCAATCAGATTCAAACCAGATCTGTGATTATACTCCAGTACAAACCTGCCATGTCCATAGATTTTGCAGTTCTGCTAAAGTAATGTAATGATAAAACAATGAGGCATGTTGTGCACCACTTTGCTGTGGTTACCAGGTTGAATGACATGTTTCATCAAAATGATGCTCGACAGGCTTTGAGGTTTGTTTTCTCTTATTTGATTGCCGTGTCAGCAGTGCATTCCAATAAAGTCCTTGACAAATGCAGCTGCTGCACCTTGATGTGTGCAACAACTGAAAACTTAAGAAAATGTGTTAGTCGTAAGTATTCTACTGTGAAATTCTTCAGAAAAAAAGGAAAAGAATGCCCCTTTCAGCTTCCATAGTTCACTTGTGTAACTCAACAGAGTGTTCAAAGCAGCACCATTTCTGATTAAATAAATAGTTTGCTGTGTTTTGTCAGAGCTGAATGCTGCCCTAGTAATAGACAATAGCCACATTTTTTAGGTGACTGGAAGACAAGGCTAACCACTGTAATGAAGTTGACGTGGCACATGATAACTGTGCTACAATTAATATTGGCCTAATTAGTTAATGGTTTATTTGGCATTATCTGAAATTCAGTTAGTATTTATTTGTTCAGAATGTTTTGATAAATGTGGATATCTTGGGTAATTCAGGAGATATTACAATCCATTTGAATCATTAGCTTTAGCGTTCTATGACGTTTGTCAGTGTTTTTGATAGTTATTGAAAGTGAACAGAAACTCACTGTGTATGAATTACACAGTTCACACTGTATCATGTTTTTGAACCACTCACCCAACAGGACTTGTGAAGTGCCACCTAAAGGTCAGTGACTTTCAGCACACAGATGACGACTGCCCTTAACACGACATCAGCTTCACAAAAGACTGCAAAGGTGTCGTGCCAGACTGTCATGGAGTGACTCAGAATGGCAGCAGGTCATCTTCAGTGACGAGTCCCGCTTTTGTCTTGATGGAGACGACCAACGAATCTGTGTGTGGCGGCACCGTGGTCAGCACCAAGATGAACGGTTTGTTGTCACGTTATGCACATCCAGAAGCCCTGGTCTCCCTCCACCCCTACCACACCCCTTTGCAGGAACTGTGTGAGAATATTCAAGCTGCATGGGATGGATTATCATTAGGACACCATTATGAACTCCATGCCGGGATGTCTGGCATGTTGCATCAGAAAACATGGAGGCCCAAGGCCATACTGAGAGACACTAATTCTGTATGTGTAGCTCAATCAATATTGCCCATCAGTCTAAATTGATCATTTATTGTTCCTGGTAACCTTTATCTTCCTTCCCAATAACATTGCAATCTGACACTTCCTTCTGGGCACAGCTATTCTTTTGATGATGGGTGTATGTACATGTATGCTTTTCCTTAGGCTAAAACATAAGTCATTTGTATTTAATGGTTATTTTGACAGGGAATTAAATAACTGAAGGACTTTTGTACTGTACTGTATGTGGGCACTGTGTTTTGGGTTAAAGTATTTTTTGATATGATGGTAGTTTTCACTTTTCACCCATCACTTCACAACGACTAGCAATATCTTCCTCTCAAATTTATTATTTTCCTCCTCTGTCTTTCATCATTACGTTTTAGTAGCTTACATTGATCCTCTGTATGCATCTGTCCAAATTTCCTTGTACAATGTCTGTGAAATCACACCTGTTTTTAGGTCACACACTAAGTTAATACACAAAAAATACCCTGTTTGGTAGGTTTCTATGGTTTGAATGAGGCAGATCTGGACAAAGTGTTTAGATTCCCCACCACTACGTTCATTGGAGGCAATTAGAGCACCCTGCCACTCAAGGAAATCATTTGCCACTTAGAGGTACACACTGTGTTCTTTGTAGTGTTGTAAGAGCTGGAGCCATACACCCTTACACCCATTCTTTTCATCTCAAAGACTGGTTTGCCCAAACTATGCTAATGCTAAAATGGCTAATACTGAATGAAGGTAAATGTTCAGGCTTAACTTGTAACATCCGTTCATTAATTGTTTGCATCATTATTATTTTTATACCTTTTGGTTTAATCTTCTGGTGGTTTTGAGCTCCTTCAGTGTGCAGTTGAAGAATGTGGATCTAACAGCACAGAAAGATAGTATGTTAGTATGTGCTTCACATAATGTGTAAGTACTGCCCCCTACCTGCAGATGGCATACTGTCAACACATTGGAGTGGAGTTCATGTTCATCAGTGATTTGGAGCAGTACCAGTGGATTAGGCAGATGTTTGAGAAGCCTGGCGTGATGCCGTTCACTCTGGAAGAGAAAAGTTACTGGCCCGCATGGTCCGCTCTACCAGGTCAGCCCAACCTCACATTTATGGCACAGAGGGTATCAAGCACTGAAGTGTGTATGGAGTTGTTGTTCCCACGTTTTTCATTTCAAAATTCTCCTCATATTCTCTATTGGGGACAGGTCAGGACTGCCGGCAGTCCAATTTCCGTACCCTCTCCTACCGCAGTCATGCTTTTGTAATGGTGCATGTGGTTTTGCATTGTCTTGTTGTAAAATGGATGGAGGTCCGTGAAGGCAGCATATATTGCTCTAAGACTGCAGTTTACTTTTTTCTGAAAATGCTGCATCACAGAACTGTAAATGACCTTTGCCAAGGGCACTGACACACTGACCCCATATCATGACAGACCCTGGCTTTTGGACTTGTTGATTCTGATAACAGTCTGCATGGTCCTTTTTGTGTTTCGTCCAGAGCGCACAGCATCCATGTTGTCCAAAAAGATCTGGAAAAACCAAATCGTCTGACCACAATACACGTTTCCACTGTGTGACGGTCCATCTCATGTGCCTCCAAGCCCTGAGAAACTGACTCTGCTTCTGCACAGTTTTTGTTTTTGTGACTCCATGTTGTAGTGCTTGATATAGGTTTACCAAAACACACTGAAGTTCCTCCCTATTTCTTAAATTGTTTAATGATATTATGCACTGTAGAGGGAGAAATATGCAAATATCTTCCAATCTTTCTTTCAGAAACTTTGTTTTTAAATATTTCAATAATTTCTCACACATTTGTTGACGAATTGGAGATTTTTCTTACCCTATTACTAGCACTTAATTGTCCCCATCACTTCAACTTTTATTGGAATGTGTTGCAGGCCTAAAATACAGGAATGGATGTATATTAACAAATGAAATGAAGCTGACCAGAAATAAATAGGATATCTTGGGTTTATGCTGTCTGCAATGAAATAAAAATTTAAGTTAATGTAAGAAACACTGGGTTTTTCATATTGACCCAACTTCTGATTTAGGGTTGTATCACCTGCAGCTAAGTTTAAAATACCCTGGTTTAGTGAACTATGTACTAAACATCATTTGCATATGATTTTAGGAATGAGGTGTGCAAAGCATTAGAGATAGAAATGAAACTGTGTTCTCATATCTTTGTAATGGCACCTTCACTTGGCTTTCACATACTTCACTGTGATGGCTTCATGTGTGGAATGCAGACGGTGCTACATTTTTTGTCAGCCGTTTGCTTTCTGTTTCCGTATCCACCTGACAGGGTTCAGTGAAGTTAAATACCATCTGGGGATGTATCTTAGGCGGATCAACTGCATGACCACAACATCACCCTCTCCCTGGTGGCCAGCCCCTCTCATCTGGAAGCGGTGGACCCTTTGGTGCAGGGCAAGACCAAGGCTGAGCAGTTCTACAGTGGAGACACTGAAGGCAACAGGATTTGTACTGAATACTAAGAACCACTCCCAATAAAACCAGCTAGTCAAGGTTGAGATCAAGGCCAATATCTCAGTTATATGCCTGTTTTAGTGCCCATATTATATATGGGTTATGGGTGATGAATCGCGAGTCTGCATTGGGCAAGGTGATGATGCTGGAACTTTTGTTTGGTGCCGGTATAGGGAAATTTATGAAGATGACTGCCTGAAGAAAACATGTAAATTTCCACAGTCATTGATACGGGGCTGCATGTCAGGTAAAGGCACAGGGGAGATGGCAGTCATTACACCGTCAATGAATGTCAAAATCTACATTGAAATTTTGGACACTTTTCTTATTTCATCAGCTGAAAGGATGTTTGGTGATGATGACATTTTTCAAGATGATAATACATCTCGCCATAGGGCAAAGGACATGAAAACTTTCCTTCAAGAAAGACATATAATGTCAATGGCATGGCCTGCCAATAGTTCAGATGCTTTTACTATCTGATGTGCCCCCTTTGTGTAGCAATAACTGGAAGTAAATGTTTCCTGCAACCTTTCATTAGTTCTGCACATCAGCTTGGAGGAATTTTAACACATTCCATACAGAACAGCTTCAGCTTGGGAATGTTGGTGACTTTTCTCGCTTCAGGTCCTTCTGTAACATTTCCGTAGGATTAAGGTCAGGACTTTAACTAAGCCATTCCAAAACATCAACTTTCTCAACATTCTCTTGAGATTTAGTTTAAGGATAGATCTCCTGACATTTTCCTTTAGACTGTGTTTGCATTATTCAGAACTGATTATTTTATCAGCGATAAGTTGAACACGCCCAAACGATGAAACTGCCACCACCATGTTTCACAGATGTGATTAAGTTTCTTATGCTGAAATACAGTCATTTCCTTTCTACAGACAAAACAGTTCATGTACTACTGGATCATTTTCCTCAATAAATTTAAATAAATGTTTAATATTTTGGTCTTTTTGGATTGATTGGGTTCTCTTTATGTACATTTCGGATTATGTTTTAGGTTACATTTATGCAGAAATAGAGAATTCTAAAAGGCTTTCAAGCTCCACAGTATGTAAAAAAAATAAAGTTCTACATATTAATGCTATAATCTTGTCCATTTTTTTTTCCAAACTTGGTCTTTGGCGCTTATTTTTGTACAATAAATTTAGCAGACTCTACTAGCAGACATACACCGCCTCCCATATAACACTTGTTCTGCCTTCACCTGTTTATTGAGCTACTCTCTGACATCATCTTCCAGTCTTCTACCTCTTGTCGTCAGCCTGACCCTGCCCTCATTGCTCGTCTCTGGCTTAGATATTTGTTCCCTGTTGCTCTTCTTCTAGCTCCAACCTCTTTTTTTCGCTCACTTGAAGAGTTGTAGCCTTGTGCTAGAAATGGTCTCTATGAGCTCTTTTAATCGAGTCTGCTGTCCTAAGAGTTTCAGTTTTCCATGTTGGTGCTTGTTTCCACATTTCTTATCAACATTCTCATTCTCTGATCTTGGTACATACTTTTGTACCATTAATCCAAACACACTTTCATCCATTGGTTTAACTGGCTTAGCCCTTGCTTGGTTCTAGGTATGCCTTATAAATGCGCAGCAATTTGTCTCTATAGGAGTGCCCCAGGGTTCTGTCCTTGGCTCCCTTCTATTGTTATACATGTTACTGCTTAGTGAGACCACTTGTATTCTTAATTTTAATGTTATTAGTATTAGGCCCCTATTCCCTCCATGAGTTCTCTCCCAGTCATGGACAGCATGCATCATAGATTTAAAACACTGGATGCATGAAAATTTCTTGATACGTAATGCTGAAAAAAAGGTTTTAGTTTAAATGCTATTATACACGGCCTGGCCAAAAAAAAGGTCACCACCTGGATTTAACTAAGCAAATAGGTAAGAGCCTCCCATTGGATAATTACTGCTTGGGTGATTTAACTGATGCAGCGAGTAGCTTCTCATTTGTTGAACAACCATGTCAAAAGACACATCCTGTGGTCGTAGAAAAGATGTTAATCTGTTTCAGACGGGTCAAATTATTGGCATGCATCAAGCAGAGAAAACATCTAAGGACATTACTACTACTGAAACTAATAAAATCGGGTTAAGAACTGTCCAACGCGTTATTAAAAAGTGGAAGGACAGTGGGGAAACATCATCTTCGAGGAAGGAATGTCGACGGGAAATAAAAAATCTAGAATGATTGTGATCAGCGATCACTTGAACATTAGGTGAAATCAAGTCGTAGAAAAATAACAGCAGAACTCAGGGATACGTTTAATAGTTAAAGCAAAACCATTTCCACACACACAATGCGAAGGGAACTCAAGGGATTGGGACTAAACAGCTGTGTAGCATTAAGAAAACCACTTATCAGTGAGGCTAACCGGCAAAAGCGGCTTCAATTTGTTAGGGAGCATAAAGATTGGACTCTGGAGCAATGGAAGAAGGTCATGTGGTCTGATGAGTTCAGATTTACCCTGTTCCAGAGTGATGGGCGCATCAGGGTAAGAAGAGAGGCGGTCGCATCAAGTGATGCACCCATCATGCCTAGTGCCTACCGTACAAGCCTGTGGGGGCAGTGCTATGATCTGGGGTTGCTGCAGTTGATCAGGTCTAGGTTTAGCAACGTTAGGTGCCCAAAGAATGAGGTCAGCTGACTACCTGAATATACTGAACCACCTGGTTATTCCATCAATGGATTTTTTCTTCCCTGATGGCACGGGCATATTCCAAGATGACAATGCCAGGATTCATCGGACTCAAACTGTGAAAGAATGGTTCAGGGAGCATGAGACATCATTTTCACACATGGATTGGTCACCACAGAGTCCAGACCTGAACCCCATTGAGAATCTTTGGGATGTGCTGGAGAAGACTTTGCGCAGTGGTCCAAATCTCCCATCATCAATACAAGATCTTGGGGAAAGATTAATGTAACTCTGGACAGAAATAAATGTTGTGACATTGCAGAAGCTTGTGGAAATGATGCCACAGCGAATGCGTGCTGTGATCAAAGCTAAAGGCGGTCCAACTAAACATTCGAGTGTTTTTTTTTGGCCAGGCACAAAGATTTCTCCTGGGGTCAAAATTTGCAGTTAATGAATAAATAAATGTCATATTGAGGGGCCTTTGGCAATTTCCACCAGAATAAACACCATATCCACAAATTTGGCAACAAAAGGATTTAATTACCATTTACAAAAATGTATCACCATGATAAAGCCACAGGTATAGAGATATGCACCCTAATAAAATCATTATATAAAGTGCAACACCACAAGCGGTAATTTCAGTTTCAAGATTCTATTGTAGACCAACGTAAACCCTGAAACCAAAAGATCACACAGTTTCTTCATTACAGTTTCTTCATTATGTGAAGAAGAATGGAGTGTGTCTCGTCAGACTAGTCCTTTGCATGTCCTCCACAGTTCTGCGTTTGAATCTGCTTCACAGTTGACTAGTGTGAGGACCGGTCGTATCTTTGATGTACTGAAACACATTCTTTTTACACCCGTAACGACTGTAGTAATCACAGTACTTCTTCAGCAGTTCGTATAAATTGCCTGTGAAAGGAAAAACACTTTCATCAGTTGCTGAAGTACACCAAAATGCAGGTATGTGGGGGTATGTCAAAGTTTATGTGGAGCTTAATGGCACCATAGAATTGATGACTGTATTTACGTAAGCATAGTTCAGTATATACAACTGGAATGCCATGAACCTCAAATAATACTTCTTCAAATACAAATTCCACTTTCACAAACGAGGGCAGTAAAACAGGCTTTTTGCACATTCCTAAGCTGTTATATGACAGTCTTGACTGCCTTTTCCATAACACCATAAATGCTACAGCTTGTACAGGTGCCACAATCTAACTGCATCACCATTTAAGGTGCAATGGAAACCAACCAACTTCAGCTCCCACATCTTTCATAATATCCCAGACACCTTAAATCAAATCACGGACTCCAGACAGTTTCTCAATCTTGGACAGCACTGATGCTTCACTCAGCCTTACACACTGGAGAGACTGGAGGGCGGAGCAGTTCCACCTTTATTGGCATCACAACCCCAACAGCAACCTATAAGTAGCAGCCATGCTGTGTGATGTTTGCTGGTTACAGCAGATAATCTTAAACTGGAGGTTCCATTGTGAGTAACAAGTTTTATTTACTTTGTGTTGTAGAGATAGAAACCAAGTAGCTTGTATAATTAACATTAGCTACTAGCAAACCTCAAGTAACTAACGTAAGCATAGCTAATTAAGCAGTATGATGACCAAGTTTATTACGTAGTTCATGTTACTGTCATGCATGTGTCCTGCATGTCTACATATTGCTTCTATGTGATCATTGCGGTGTCTTGCTGTAAACCAGCTATCACAGCAGAGGGAAAACAGCTTGTTTTATTCTAGGCCCAAATCAAAGCATTTGTATATGGGCATGTAAAACTCCATCTGTACATTCACCCACAACCAAATTCAGAAAACCTTTCGTGTAGACATCAGAGAACAATTTAATTTAACAATTTAGAATGCTGAAAAACTACATTCAATGGCATCTTAAGACACTGCTTAGGATCATTATTTTTTGATACTGCAGAGTGAAGCTGATCTAGTACTAACCCACGGTGACT
>JAVGWN010001388.1:0-12455 GCA_034552555.1 Semaprochilodus insignis | reverse complement strand
TACCTCGTATTTCTACTCACTGGCCACTTTATTAGAAACACCTACCTTGTACTTCTACTCACTGGACACTTTTTTTAAAAAAACACCTATTTTTTATTAACTGCCTGGTCACTTTATTAGAAACACCTACCCTGTACTTCTGCTCATTGGCCACTTTATTAGAAACAAGCTTGTACTTCTACTTGCTGATTGCTTTATTGGAAACATCTACCTTGTACTTCTACTCTTTGTGCTCCCACTCACTGGCCACCCTGGGTGAACAGTTACAAAGCGCAATTACCTTTTAGGTTCATTGTTTGATATCTGTACTATACTTGATAGTAAGATCTTTTGGTAAATGACTTTTACTCCACTGCATTTCTATGAAGCTTCTCATGACTCCTTACTTTGAAGCATAGCTTTGAGGTCAGTGGATGAGTTTTCTTTCCTAAGTTGTGATGGAGGTTATTTGTGTTCATCACAGGCGAAATAACAGGAGAATCAGTCACAGTAAACTCCTCCTACACTGTCAAGTAAGCTCGAAGTGCTGTATTTTTAAACAGTTAAAGTTGATGGCTGTAAAGAGGGCGACCGCTGACATATAAAGACAAGGTAAAGTTTTATCACCAGAGAATCTTTGACCATATCTAAAGTCCATGTTTGAAAATAAAGTTTTGTTTCATTTTAAATATTTGCTCTGCTTACTGCATACAAACTTCAGCAATTCCTTCAAAAATTCACAGTCCAGCCTGAGAAAGCCAGTCGAGTCTGTAAACACATGTTTAATTCCATAAACCAAATGTAAACAAAGTTTAAACGGTAGTAGATGCAGTTATTGTGTTTGGTAAAATGACGTTGTCCAAAATCACAGGGGCGGGGGGCTGGGGGGTTACAAGGGTGGAGGCTGATCGCTGATCCTGGAATTCTCTGTGCTACCCAGTCAAAAATTCCCCAACTTCCCAACTGAGGAGTCTTACTGAGAGAAACAGCACCAGAAAACACAGAGACATTTCAGCTACTCACGGTTTCAGCTGTGTGGAGACGGCGGCTGAGGGTCTGCTCAGTACGGGGACAGGAGATGAAGTGAAAGAGCACAGACGTTTACTCGAATGTGAAAGTGAGAACGTGATGAAGGGATTGTTCTTACTCCGAAACACGGTGGGCTGTACCTCAGAACAACATCCCGCTTCACAGGGACTGGTAGCAAAGAGCTCTTTATTCCCATGTACACTTTCTTCTCGTTCTTTGCTTTATGAGAAACCTTTGCCTTCTTACTTCTCCTCACTGGCCACTTTATTAGAAACACCTGCCTTGTGCTTCTACTCACTGGCCACTTTATTAGAAACACTAACCTTGTTCTTGTACTCACTATCCACCTCAAAGTTCATTTTTTGAGTATCCGTATTTTACTTGAGTGTCAGTTCTTTTGGACACTGATGTTTTGCAAGTTAAATACTGCATTTTTACCCCACTGTATTTCTAAAATACTGTAGTTATCCCAGCAGCCATTAGACTCTATTTCTGTGCTCTAATCCATTCACCCACGCTCCGTCACCTGTTCTTCCATCCGCACTGGAAACTCTTCTCTGCAATAGTGCACCAGCACTTCATTACTAACTACATATTAATCTAACTACCTCATGCCATATAGCTACATATTGGACTTGTTTTTTTTTTACATCTTGTTACATCTTTACATCTTATTTTATTTTTACTTTTGATTTGTTTTGTTTTATATATGTTATTTTATTTATTCTTTATCTGTTTTTGCTTTATTATTTTTGTAGCTACGTGTAGTTATGTGTCTCTAGTTATGTAGTTATGTGTCTCTATGTGTCTCACCAGTATGTAAGCTATAACACTGTAATTTCCCTTGGGATCAATAAAGTTTTTAAATCAGTGGATGGGTTTTCCTTACTAAATTTTGATGCAGTATAGTGTGTATATCATGTAAAAATCAGTCCCAGTGAATTCCTCCTACACCGTCAGTCACGTTCAAAGTGCTGCATTTTTTAAACAGTTGAACCTGGCGACGGTATTGATGGCTACTATCATGGCAGATATATATGATAAAGATAAAGATAAAGATAAGATAAAGGTTCTTCACTAGAGAACATATGACCTTATCTAAAGTCTGTGTTTGAGAGTTTTGAAATAAATGAACAACTATTTCTGTAAAATAACACAGGTAACAGATAACATTACTGCCTCCAGGACCGCCAGTGGCCGCTTTGCTGAGTGATAAACGACACCTAAATGTAGCTAAAGTAATATTAATTCTTATCTGACTAACACACAGCGCATTCAGTGATGTAGATACTTAAAAACTGTGAGGAGAAAAACAAGTCACCATCTTCATTCATTATCATTCAATCAAAATTGTATTTACTGTCTCCAACCCTGTTTTAATGATGCACTATGTTTGGGTACTAATATGCCTTCCTTTATAAAACTACATCATCCTTTATGAGACTGTTCAGGTCAGACTTTAAACAAAGTCTTGGGAGCATATTCATATCCGTTTTGTAACATCGGGGGTCCCTCAGACCCCTAATCTGAATCTGTTATTTACTGAGTGCATTGAAAGAGATTTCAAAGAGAGCTCAGTGGAACCCTGGTGAAGGATGTGTCTCCTGAGGAAGAGTGAAGTATCTACTGTATCATATCTTCATCAGTTAAGTGCTAATTCTGAATATCGTCACTGTCCAATGAAAAACATGTATCTCCATTTTTGTTGATTTTTACTTTTATGTATCATTTGAAAACAGCAGCTGCTTTTTACACTGTGTGAAAATTTCATGATGAATGGACCAACAGAAATGGCTCAAACCTGCTTGGAAAAAGTCTGGTTCCATTGACTTACATTCAAATGAAAGTAGTTTTTTGCCCTCTCCTGTAAAGTTGCCATTTTGGAGATACTTGTTTTTCTTTGGACAGCGACGATGTATGAACCTGATCATCGAGCCGGACCTCAATTCACATTCCTCTCTACCATCCCTTTTGGCTTGAGTTGGATACATTTTTGCTGCCTAAAAAGAAGATATTTGACTGTGCAAACACACCTGCTGAATAAATCATAGAACACATTCATAAATAAAGTCAAATAACTGATCAGTATACCCAGTCATGCTGTAAAACATGGCAGAACAGAGCAGGTACAAGCAGACTAATGAAGAAATGAATAGACTGTTAAGACATGAGGCTAGAATTTTTATAAATGCTCAATCTATGCAAAGACCATAGCTCATGTAACACGAGTCAACAAGCATGGCTGATAATACTCATCTTTAAACAAGGCTGAAATTGTTTTCCTATTGACTAGCTTCTAAATCAAATGTTCCATTCCACTTTAAATGCCACATAAAGTTTAAAATTGTTAGTTGTTAGTTTACTCTGCACGTTTCACTCCAGACAGTTTCTCAAACCTTGGATGATTTTGAACAGCTTTGCTGAGTGTTTGACACTGAAGAGGCTAAAGAGAGGAGCAGTTCCATTTTCATTAGTCCTACAACCCCATGAGCATCAGCAACCTGTAAGTAGCAGACATGCTGTGTGATTTTATCCACTGTTTGCTGGTTGGAGCAGATTACCTTAAACTGAATGTCTGGGTAAATGAGTGTCAACTTTAATTTACTTTGTGTTGTTGATATCGAAAACAAGTAGCATTTAGCTGACGCTCTTATCCAGAGCGACTTACAAGGTTAGTCATATTGCAGGTAGGCCAGTGTAGTGTCAGGAGTCTAGCCCAAGGACTCTTATTGGTGTAGCACAGCATAGCTACCCAGACTGGTGATCGAACCTCAATCTTCCACATGGGATGGTAGCTCCGTGGCGGGTATTTGTAGTATGGAGAAAACTAGAGAACTAGTGTCTGAAACATTTTGAACAACTGTTCTTCTGTTATATTTATTAATAAATAACTCTGAAAACATAAATGTAGTGTATAGTTTAATTGTGAGTTTAAATTTTTAGTTTAAAATAGTTGTTTAAGAGCTAGCTAATAGCTTAGTTATCCCTTAAGTTTATTAATTCCATGTTAGTATTGAGTCTCATTTGAGCCAGTTTAGTTTTTCTTGGGGATAGTCTGTATTCTGAAACTGTAAGCCCAATCAGATACAAACCAGATCTGTGATTATACTCCAGTACAAACCTGCCATGTCCATAGATTTTGCAGTTTTGCTAAAGTAATGTAATGATAAAACAATGAGGCATGTTGTGCACCACTTTGCTGTGGTTACCAGGTTGAATGACATGTTTCATCAAAATGATGCTCAACAGGCTTTGAGGTTTGTTTTCTCTTATTTGATTGCAGTGTCAGCAGTGCATTCCAATAAAGTCCTTGACAAATGCAGCTGCTACTCCTTGGTGTGTGCAACAACTGAAAACTTAAGAAAATGTGTTAGTCGTAAGTATTCTACTGTGAAATTCTTCAGAAAAAAAGGAAAAGAATGCCCCTTTCAGCTTCCATAGTTCACTTGTGTAACTCAACAGAGTGTTCAAAGCAGCACCATTTCTGATTAAATAAATAGTTTGCTGTGTTTTGTCAGAGCTGAATGCTGCCCTAGTAATAGACAATAGCCACATTTTTTAGGTGACTGGAAGACAAGGCTAACCACTGTAATGAAGTTGACGTGGCACATGATAACTGTGCTACAATTAATATTGGCCTAATTAGTTAATGGTTTATTTGGCATTATCTGAAATTCAGTTAGTATTTATTTGTTCAGAATGTTTTGATAAATGTGGATATCTTGGGTAATTCAGGAGATATTACAATCCATTTGAATCATTAGCTTTAGCGTTCTATGACGTTTGTCAGTGTTTTTGATAGTTATTGAAAGTGAACAGAAACTCACTGTGTATGAATTACACAGTTCACACTGTATCATGTTTTTGAACCACTCACCCAACAGGACTTGTGAAGTGCCACCTAAAGGTCAGTGACTTTCAGCACACAGATGACGACTGCCCTTAACACGACATCAGCTTCACAAAAGACTGCAAAGGTGTCGTGCCAGACTGTCATGGAGTGACTCAGAATGGCAGCAGGTCATCTTCAGTGACGAGTCCCGCTTTTGTCTTGATGGAGACGACCAACGAATCTGTGTGTGGCGGCACCGTGGTCAGCACCAAGATGAACGGTTTGTTGTCACGTTATGCACATCCAGAAGCCCTGGTCTCCCTCCACCCCTACCACACCCCTTTGCAGGAACTGTGTGAGAATATTCAAGCTGCATGGGATGGATTATCATTAGGACACCATTATGAACTCCATGCCGGGATGTCTGGCATGTTGCATCAGAAAACATGGAGGCCCAAGGCCATACTGAGAGACACTAATTCTGTATGTGTAGCTCAATCAATATTGCCCATCAGTCTAAATTGATCATTTATTGTTCCTGGTAACCTTTATCTTCCTTCCCAATAACATTGCAATCTGACACTTCCTTCTGGGCACAGCTATTCTTTTGATGATGGGTGTATGTACATGTATGCTTTTCCTTAGGCTAAAACATAAGTCATTTGTATTTAATGGTTATTTTGACAGGGAATTAAATAACTGAAGGACTTTTGTACTGTACTGTATGTGGGCACTGTGTTTTGGGTTAAAGTATTTTTTGATATGATGGTAGTTTTCACTTTTCACCCATCACTTCACAACGACTAGCAATATCTTCCTCTCAAATTTATTATTTTCCTCCTCTGTCTTTCATCATTACGTTTTAGTAGCTTACATTGATCCTCTGTATGCATCTGTCCAAATTTCCTTGTACAATGTCTGTGAAATCACACCTGTTTTTAGGTCACACACTAAGTTAATACACAAAAAATACCCTGTTTGGTAGGTTTCTATGGTTTGAATGAGGCAGATCTGGACAAAGTGTTTAGATTCCCCACCACTACGTTCATTGGAGGCAATTAGAGCACCCTGCCACTCAAGGAAATCATTTGCCACTTAGAGGTACACACTGTGTTCTTTGTAGTGTTGTAAGAGCTGGAGCCATACACCCTTACACCCATTCTTTTCATCTCAAAGACTGGTTTGCCCAAACTATGCTAATGCTAAAATGGCTAATACTGAATGAAGGTAAATGTTCAGGCTTAACTTGTAACATCCGTTCATTAATTGTTTGCATCATTATTATTTTTATACCTTTTGGTTTAATCTTCTGGTGGTTTTGAGCTCCTTCAGTGTGCAGTTGAAGAATGTGGATCTAACAGCACAGAAAGATAGTATGTTAGTATGTGCTTCACATAATGTGTAAGTACTGCCCCCTACCTGCAGATGGCATACTGTCAACACATTGGAGTGGAGTTCATGTTCATCAGTGATTTGGAGCAGTACCAGTGGATTAGGCAGATGTTTGAGAAGCCTGGCGTGATGCCGTTCACTCTGGAAGAGAAAAGTTACTGGCCCGCATGGTCCGCTCTACCAGGTCAGCCCAACCTCACATTTATGGCACAGAGGGTATCAAGCACTGAAGTGTGTATGGAGTTGTTGTTCCCACGTTTTTCATTTCAAAATTCTCCTCATATTCTCTATTGGGGACAGGTCAGGACTGCCGGCAGTCCAATTTCCGTACCCTCTCCTACCGCAGTCATGCTTTTGTAATGGTGCATGTGGTTTTGCATTGTCTTGTTGTAAAATGGATGGAGGTCCGTGAAGGCAGCATATATTGCTCTAAGACTGCAGTTTACTTTTTTCTGAAAATGCTGCATCACAGAACTGTAAATGACCTTTGCCAAGGGCACTGACACACTGACCCCATATCATGACAGACCCTGGCTTTTGGACTTGTTGATTCTGATAACAGTCTGCATGGTCCTTTTTGTGTTTCGTCCAGAGCGCACAGCATCCATGTTGTCCAAAAAGATCTGGAAAAACCAAATCGTCTGACCACAATACACGTTTCCACTGTGTGACGGTCCATCTCATGTGCCTCCAAGCCCTGAGAAACTGACTCTGCTTCTGCACAGTTTTTGTTTTTGTGACTCCATGTTGTAGTGCTTGATATAGGTTTACCAAAACACACTGAAGTTCCTCCCTATTTCTTAAATTGTTTAATGATATTATGCACTGTAGAGGGAGAAATATGCAAATATCTTCCAATCTTTCTTTCAGAAACTTTGTTTTTAAATATTTCAATAATTTCTCACACATTTGTTGACGAATTGGAGATTTTTCTTACCCTATTACTAGCACTTAATTGTCCCCATCACTTCAACTTTTATTGGAATGTGTTGCAGGCCTAAAATACAGGAATGGATGTATATTAACAAATGAAATGAAGCTGACCAGAAATAAATAGGATATCTTGGGTTTATGCTGTCTGCAATGAAATAAAAATTTAAGTTAATGTAAGAAACACTGGGTTTTTCATATTGACCCAACTTCTGATTTAGGGTTGTATCACCTGCAGCTAAGTTTAAAATACCCTGGTTTAGTGAACTATGTACTAAACATCATTTGCATATGATTTTAGGAATGAGGTGTGCAAAGCATTAGAGATAGAAATGAAACTGTGTTCTCATATCTTTGTAATGGCACCTTCACTTGGCTTTCACATACTTCACTGTGATGGCTTCATGTGTGGAATGCAGACGGTGCTACATTTTTTGTCAGCCGTTTGCTTTCTGTTTCCGTATCCACCTGACAGGGTTCAGTGAAGTTAAATACCATCTGGGGATGTATCTTAGGCGGATCAACTGCATGACCACAACATCACCCTCTCCCTGGTGGCCAGCCCCTCTCATCTGGAAGCGGTGGACCCTTTGGTGCAGGGCAAGACCAAGGCTGAGCAGTTCTACAGTGGAGACACTGAAGGCAACAGGATTTGTACTGAATACTAAGAACCACTCCCAATAAAACCAGCTAGTCAAGGTTGAGATCAAGGCCAATATCTCAGTTATATGCCTGTTTTAGTGCCCATATTATATATGGGTTATGGGTGATGAATCGCGAGTCTGCATTGGGCAAGGTGATGATGCTGGAACTTTTGTTTGGTGCCGGTATAGGGAAATTTATGAAGATGACTGCCTGAAGAAAACATGTAAATTTCCACAGTCATTGATACGGGGCTGCATGTCAGGTAAAGGCACAGGGGAGATGGCAGTCATTACACCGTCAATGAATGTCAAAATCTACATTGAAATTTTGGACACTTTTCTTATTTCATCAGCTGAAAGGATGTTTGGTGATGATGACATTTTTCAAGATGATAATACATCTCGCCATAGGGCAAAGGACATGAAAACTTTCCTTCAAGAAAGACATATAATGTCAATGGCATGGCCTGCCAATAGTTCAGATGCTTTTACTATCTGATGTGCCCCCTTTGTGTAGCAATAACTGGAAGTAAATGTTTCCTGCAACCTTTCATTAGTTCTGCACATCAGCTTGGAGGAATTTTAACACATTCCATACAGAACAGCTTCAGCTTGGGAATGTTGGTGACTTTTCTCGCTTCAGGTCCTTCTGTAACATTTCCGTAGGATTAAGGTCAGGACTTTAACTAAGCCATTCCAAAACATCAACTTTCTCAACATTCTCTTGAGATTTAGTTTAAGGATAGATCTCCTGACATTTTCCTTTAGACTGTGTTTGCATTATTCAGAACTGATTATTTTATCAGCGATAAGTTGAACACGCCCAAACGATGAAACTGCCACCACCATGTTTCACAGATGTGATTAAGTTTCTTATGCTGAAATACAGTCATTTCCTTTCTACAGACAAAACAGTTCATGTACTACTGGATCATTTTCCTCAATAAATTTAAATAAATGTTTAATATTTTGGTCTTTTTGGATTGATTGGGTTCTCTTTATGTACATTTCGGATTATGTTTTAGGTTACATTTATGCAGAAATAGAGAATTCTAAAAGGCTTTCAAGCTCCACAGTATGTAAAAAAAATAAAGTTCTACATATTAATGCTATAATCTTGTCCATTTTTTTTTCCAAACTTGGTCTTTGGCGCTTATTTTTGTACAATAAATTTAGCAGACTCTACTAGCAGACATACACCGCCTCCCATATAACACTTGTTCTGCCTTCACCTGTTTATTGAGCTACTCTCTGACATCATCTTCCAGTCTTCTACCTCTTGTCGTCAGCCTGACCCTGCCCTCATTGCTCGTCTCTGGCTTAGATATTTGTTCCCTGTTGCTCTTCTTCTAGCTCCAACCTCTTTTTTTCGCTCACTTGAAGAGTTGTAGCCTTGTGCTAGAAATGGTCTCTATGAGCTCTTTTAATCGAGTCTGCTGTCCTAAGAGTTTCAGTTTTCCATGTTGGTGCTTGTTTCCACATTTCTTATCAACATTCTCATTCTCTGATCTTGGTACATACTTTTGTACCATTAATCCAAACACACTTTCATCCATTGGTTTAACTGGCTTAGCCCTTGCTTGGTTCTAGGTATGCCTTATAAATGCGCAGCAATTTGTCTCTATAGGAGTGCCCCAGGGTTCTGTCCTTGGCTCCCTTCTATTGTTATACATGTTACTGCTTAGTGAGACCACTTGTATTCTTAATTTTAATGTTATTAGTATTAGGCCCCTATTCCCTCCATGAGTTCTCTCCCAGTCATGGACAGCATGCATCATAGATTTAAAACACTGGATGCATGAAAATTTCTTGATACGTAATGCTGAAAAAAAGGTTTTAGTTTAAATGCTATTATACACGGCCTGGCCAAAAAAAAGGTCACCACCTGGATTTAACTAAGCAAATAGGTAAGAGCCTCCCATTGGATAATTACTGCTTGGGTGATTTAACTGATGCAGAGAGTAGCTTCTCATTTGTTGAACAACCATGTCAAAAGACACATCCTGTGGTCGTAGAAAAGATGTTAATCTGTTTCAGACGGGTCAAATTATTGGCATGCATCAAGCAGAGAAAACATCTAAGGACATTACTACTACTGAAACTAATAAAATCGGGTTAAGAACTGTCCAACGCGTTATTAAAAAGTGGAAGGACAGTGGGGAAACATCATCTTCGAGGAAGGAATGTCGACGGGAAATAAAAAATCTAGAATGATTGTGATCAGCGATCACTTGAACATTAGGTGAAATCAAGTCGTAGAAAAATAACAGCAGAACTCAGGGATACGTTTAATAGTTAAAGCAAAACCATTTCCACACACACAATGCGAAGGGAACTCAAGGGATTGGGACTAAACAGCTGTGTAGCATTAAGAAAACCACTTATCAGTGAGGCTAACCGGCAAAAGCGGCTTCAATTTGTTAGGGAGCATAAAGATTGGACTCTGGAGCAATGGAAGAAGGTCATGTGGTCTGATGAGTTCAGATTTACCCTGTTCCAGAGTGATGGGCGCATCAGGGTAAGAAGAGAGGCGGTCGCATCAAGTGATGCACCCATCATGCCTAGTGCCTACCGTACAAGCCTGTGGGGGCAGTGCTATGATCTGGGGTTGCTGCAGTTGATCAGGTCTAGGTTTAGCAACGTTAGGTGCCCAAAGAATGAGGTCAGCTGACTACCTGAATATACTGAACCACCTGGTTATTCCATCAATGGATTTTTTCTTCCCTGATGGCACGGGCATATTCCAAGATGACAATGCCAGGATTCATCGGACTCAAACTGTGAAAGAATGGTTCAGGGAGCATGAGACATCATTTTCACACATGGATTGGTCACCACAGAGTCCAGACCTGAACCCCATTGAGAATCTTTGGGATGTGCTGGAGAAGACTTTGCGCAGTGGTCCAAATCTCCCATCATCAATACAAGATCTTGGGGAAAGATTAATGTAACTCTGGACAGAAATAAATGTTGTGACATTGCAGAAGCTTGTGGAAATGATGCCACAGCGAATGCGTGCTGTGATCAAAGCTAAAGGCGGTCCAACTAAACATTCGAGTGTTTTTTTTTGGCCAGGCACAAAGATTTCTCCTGGGGTCAAAATTTGCAGTTAATGAATAAATAAATGTCATATTGAGGGGCCTTTGGCAATTTCCACCAGAATAAACACCATATCCACAAATTTGGCAACAAAAGGATTTAATTACCATTTACAAAAATGTATCACCATGATAAAGCCACAGGTATAGAGATATGCACCCTAATAAAATCATTATATAAAGTGCAACACCACAAGCGGTAATTTCAGTTTCAAGATTCTATTGTAGACCAACGTAAACCCTGAAACCAAAAGATCACACAGTTTCTTCATTACAGTTTCTTCATTATGTGAAGAAGAATGGAGTGTGTCTCGTCAGACTAGTCCTTTGCATGTCCTCCACAGTTCTGCGTTTGAATCTGCTTCACAGTTGACTAGTGTGAGGACCGGTCGTATCTTTGATGTACTGAAACACATTCTTTTTACACCCGTAACGACTGTAGTAATCACAGTACTTCTTCAGCAGTTCGTATAAATTGCCTGTGAAAGGAAAAACACTTTCATCAGTTGCTGAAGTACACCAAAATGCAGGTATGTGGGGGTATGTCAAAGTTTATGTGGAGCTTAATGGCACCATAGAATTGATGACTGTATTTACGTAAGCATAGTTCAGTATATACAACTGGAATGCCATGAACCTCAAATAATACTTCTTCAAATACAAATTCCACTTTCACAAACGAGGGCAGTAAAACAGGCTTTTTGCACATTCTTAAGCTGTTATATGACAGTCTTGACTGCCTTTTCCATAACACCATAAATGCTACAGCTTGTACAGGTGCCACAATCTAACTGCATCACCATTTAAGGTGCAATGGAAACCAACCAACTTCAGCTCCCACATCTTTCATAATATCCCAGACACCTTAAATCAAATCACGGACTCCAGACAGTTTCTCAATCTTGGACAGCACTGATGCTTCACTCAGCCTTACACACTGGAGAGACTGGAGGGCGGAGCAGTTCCACCTTTATTGGCATCACAACCCCAACAGCAACCTATAAGTAGCAGCCATGCTGTGTGATGTTTGCTGGTTACAGCAGATAATCTTAAACTGGAGGTTCCATTGTGAGTAACAAGTTTTATTTACTTTGTGTTGTAGAGATAGAAACCAAGTAGCTTGTATAATTAACATTAGCTACTAGCAAACCTCAAGTAACTAACGTAAGCATAGCTAATTAAGCAGTATGATGACCAAGTTTATTACGTAGTTCATGTTACTGTCATGCATGTGTCCTGCATGTCTACATATTGCTTCTATGTGATCATTGCGGTGTCTTGCTGTAAACCAGCTATCACAGCAGAGGGAAAACAGCTTGTTTTATTCTAGGCCCAAATCAAAGCATTTGTATATGGGCATGTAAAACTCCATCTGTACATTCACCCACAACCAAATTCAGAAAACCTTTCGTGTAGACATCAGAGAACAATTTAATTTAACAATTTAGAATGCTGAAAAACTACATTCAATGGCATCTTAAGACACTGCTTAGGATCATTATTTTTTGATACTGCAGAGTGAAGCTGATCTAGTACTAACCCACGGTGACT
>JAVGWN010001387.1:0-12455 GCA_034552555.1 Semaprochilodus insignis | reverse complement strand
GCTGGATGTCTGTAATCGTGGCTGTTGGGTCAGTCAGGTACAGAGATAAGACCCGTCCTTGCACGGTCGAGTGTGGAACCTGAATCATTAGCCCGTCTCACGATGTCAAACCTACACTCCAAGTTTCACTCCTGCAGGTTGACTCCTTCTGCCTGCAGCTGTTTGTACAACTAGTCTTTGATGATGAGTGTATATCTCCATTCTAACATGGTATAGACCTCTGAGGTCGTGTCATCAATCTGTATTCAGTATCATATTAGAACCTCATTCTAACAAGCTGAGATTCCAGAATGTAACCGCTTGTCACGCTTCTGGGTTTCCCTGCTGCCTCCATCTCCCAGAGTTCACTCCCTGATGACATCACAGTCACATGCCCCGAATCCTCCAATCACACCCCACTTCCTAGGTCCAGCTCTCACAAATTCTAAATTACACACACCTGCTGCTCATTCCCCTCACTGCATTTAACAGGAACAGGAACATTCTAACGAGAAGCTGAGACACCAGAACGTAACCGCAGTGCCATTTAAGGTGGAATAGGAACATTATAACAAGAAGATGAGACGCCAGAACGTAACCACTGCACCATTTAAGGTGGAACAGGAACATTCTAACAAGAAGCCTGGACAGCAGAATGTAACCGCAGTGCCATTTAAGGTGGAACAGGAACATTCTAACGAGAAGCTGAGACACCAGAATGATACTGCAGTGCCATTTAAGGTGGAATAGGAACATTCTAACAAGAAGCTGAGACACCAGAATGACACTGCAGTGCCATTTAAGGTGGAATAGGAACATTCCAACAAGAATCTGAGATGCCAGAATGTAAATTCTGTACCATTTAAGGTGGAACAGGAGCATTCTAACAAGATGATGAGACACCAGAATAACACTGCAGTGCCATTTAAGGTGGAATAGGAACATTCCAACAAGAATCTGAGATGCCAGAATGTAAATTCTGCACCATTTAAGGTGGAACAGGAACATTCTAACAAGAAGCCAGGACACCAGAATGACACTGCAGTGCCATTTAAGGTGGAATAGGAACATTATAAGAAGAAGCTGAGATGCCAGAATGTAACTGCTGCATTATTTAAGGTGGAATAGAAAAACTTATACATGAACACTCTAACAAAAAGAAGCTGAGACACCAGAATGTAACTGCAGTGCCTTTTAATTTTAGGTGGAATAGGAACATTCTAACAAGAAGCGGAGACGCCATAATGTAACTGCTGCAAGGTGTGTAATGGGATGTGGAGGTTGGTCTGGTTCCGCTGGACAGGTGAGGAAACATAACTTGTTTCTGTACTGGTCAGTACTGGCTAATGTTTGCTAAAGACAGTTTCATGTTATAAGCCTGCAAGTACCCTCAAATTAAAGCTGATGTAACCGCTGCACCATTTAAGGTGGAACAGGAACATTTTAACGAGAAGCTGAGACACCACAATGTAACCGTTGCACCATTTAAGGTGGAACAGGAACATTCTAAAGAGAAGCTGAGACGCCAGAATGTAACCGCTGCACCATTTAAGGTGGAACAGGAACTCAAATATCAACATGGGAGGAATTCCTACACCTTTCATCTGGGTTTGGAAGCAAATACCCTCAAATTAAAGCTGTGAGTCTGCAGTTTGAGCTCATGTTCATTATTTTGTCCTGCTAGACGGCAGAAATAACAATAGCTTTGTCGACATGCTAATTTTGTATTGACTTCAGCACTGCAGGTACTCCTGCAGTTTATGCTACATTTTTAACATACACACCTTTCACTTCGCTCGGAACGCCGCGACAAATCACGCTGTTTACTATTTACACATAGCAGGAATGACGGAGGCGCTTCGGCGTGGCGGATCGGAATATTACAGGGAGATCTGAATTATGTATCACGTTAGGATTTCTCCAGGCTCTTAGCGCTAATGCTTGGATGACAAACAGAGCTATAAAAAGATAAAAACACTGATTTATTCATCAAAGGTGCTTCTGAGTAATAATGCGCAGACATGAAAGCGAACATGAACACAAATCACGAAACAAACAACAAAAAAAGGAACAAAGAGGGGGACTTCAACCGCACGCGCCTGTCTTCGGTGCAGATGGCAGAAGGGCTGAATTTGAAAGCGAGAGCGGCTCTGAGGACATCCAAAAGACCCCAAGACGTTCAATTAAAACCCAGCCTACATGACTGAGAGAGAGAGAGGAGAAAAGAGGGAGGCGAGAGAGATGGAAATCTGAGTGCTTGAGACTGGAGTTCCCAAACACGGGCCTCATCAGGAGTGAGCTCACGTCTCAATGACACAAAGTCCCTCTCTCGCCCACAAAGCACCTTTTCAGAATTCAATTAAACTCCACCGGCCTGGCGTCCGGGCCGGCGGGGTGGCCGCTCCCAGAGCCACTCCAACCTGGCGAGGTGAAACGCGGCTAATATCCCCCTGATCCTTCGGTACGGCCGGGGTCAAACGCAGAGAAAGAGGAGTACACAGCACTTTTATCAGCCTCTAGCACAAAAGAGGACGGACTGCCAATGAGCTTACTGGACATGCTTTATTTGGAGGGTCCACGGTCGATTCGTTACCTTTAAAGTCGATTGTTCCGGCCATGTGGTTTGATTCCGCCCATGTGAGTTCCAGACTGTAGTCCATCTGTTTCTCTGTATACTTTATTACCCTGTAATCAGGACCCCCACAGGACCACCACAGAGTAGTTGGTGTGTTAGTGTGTGTTGTGCTGGTGTGAGTGGATCAGACACAGCAGTGCTGCTGGACACCTCAGTGTCACTGCTGGACTGAGAATCGTCCACCAACCCAAACTATCCAGCCAACAGCGTCCTGTGGGGCAGCGTCCTGAGGGCAACGTCCTGTGGGCAACGTCCCATGGGCAACGTCCTGTGACCACTGATGAAGGACTAGAGGATGACCAACACTGCACTGTGCAGCAGCAGATGAGCTATCGTCTCTGACTGTACATCTACAAGGTGGACCAGCAAGGTAGGAGTGTCTAATAGAGTGGACAGTGAGTGGACACAGTGTTTAAACACTCCAGGAGCACTGCTGTGTCTGATCCACTCACACCAGCACCACACATACTAACACACCACCACCACGTCAGTGTCACTGCAGTGCTGGGAATGATCCACCACCCACATCATACCTGCTCTGTGGTGGTCCTGTGGGGGTCCTGACCATTGAAGAACAGGGTAATACAGTACACAGAGAAACAGATGGACTACAGTCTGGACCTGTACAACTACAGAGTGTCCTATATGGTCAGTGGAGCTGATACAGTGGACAGTGAGTGTAGATACAAGGATGTGGACCTAATGAAGTGGCCGGTGAGTGTATGCTGTCATGAGCTGTCATGGTAATAACCAGTAATTGTTAGCTATACTAGAGCTGACATGACGAGAAACTCTCATGACATCTTCTGAGTGTATATGGAATGTTGATGATGGAAAGTCTGGAAAACCTGGAAATAATAAGTTTCTTTGGGGGACTATTTGACCTCCCAGCGCCCTGCAGCATGTATCCTTCCACCATGAATGGAGTTTAAGGCTGAAATCTTCTCCACACTATCATAAACAGCGTCTCAGACATCAGGCAGCGTATTCAGAACCACCTCATGTAGGAACTTTCTGTGAGGGAGCTTTTAGAGGGGAACGTCTGGTTACCTTCACTACCACTGTGAACGGTTCTGACTTTATCTAGAACGGAGCGTTTCACACCACTTTAACCACTATAGCCATGTAGAAATCTTTTCTCTGAGAAGCATCACCTCCACACGGCAGGCAGTCCAGTCTCCGAGCAACCAGCTGTAGCAGGGCCTGATGGGACAGGGCTTAGCCTGGGAGAGCTGAGACGGACATGGCCGGCCCTCATCATGTGCCTCCTGCAGGACTCGCCGAGACCGTGACATCACACCTGCACAGCAAAACACATGACATTCAGCATTAAAGTGACAGTCTGTAGTAAAATCAGATGTGCTCACAACTAAGATCAGGACATAACAAGACACTGCTAAAGAAGAACAGCTGCACCCAGAAGGAGTGAACCCACAGGAATGAAACTTGGTGTGTAGGTTTGACATCATGAGACATGCTAATGATTCAAGTTTCATGCTTAGCCACATGTGACGTAAGCAACAGGTCTTATCTCTGTACCTGACTGACCCAACAGCCACGATTACAGACGTTCAGTGAGCAGTGATGTCCTCCATGAGTCATCCTGTTAGTGCAGCACCATTGGCAGACGGCTGCACCACGCAGGACTACATGTACACAGACCGTTACCACGACTGTCCTTAACACCACGTCACCGTCACCAAAGACTGCAATGGTGTCGTGCCAGACTGTCATGGAGGGACTCAGAATGGCAGCAGGTCATCTTCAGTGACGAGTCCCGCTTTTGTCTTGGTGGAGACGACCAACGAATCCGTGTGTGGAGGCACCGTGGTCAGCACCAAGATGAACGTTTTGTTGTCACGCGTCACGCGTCCAGAAGGCCTGGTGTCCCTCCACCTCCACCCCTACCGCACCATCTGCAGGAACTGTGTGAGGATATTCAAGCTGCATGGGATGGATTATCACAGGACACCATTAGGAACCTCTACAGCTCCATGCTGAGACGTCTGGCATGTTGGGTTAGCAAACACGGCGGCCCGACGCCATACTGAGAGACAGACTTCTGTATGTGTAGCTCATTTTTCCCTCTTTTCTTTAGTGTGCTTGCATGTAAATGTTCTGCAAGGTTCTAAAGCCCAAAGTACACGGCAGCGGGAGAAACAATCTCCCACAGAAACAACTTTTCCTAGCTTCATTGGAATTCCAGCCCTTTTCCCTGTTGCAAGGTGACATCATCTCGTAACGCAGTCCTTATTGCCCACCTACTGGCAAGTTCAGCACACCCTTACAGACCGGACAGAGAGCTAAACCAGTAAAAACTGACCACTCTGAAAGCAGCCCACTCCAGTCCAGCTTGTGAAGGTGGATCTACCAGCCACAGCAGTGTGGGGGGCAGAGCTTGTTGCAGGATGCCGCTCTGGCGGTAGACCGATCAGAACAGAGTGGGCAAGCTGACCAATCAGAGCACACTGGGCTCCTCAAGAGGCGGGGCTTATAGACACAGGAGCTCCAACTGAGCGTTTCAGACAGAGGGGCAATATAGACGCACAGTATGAGGACAGAGTTGTGTCTTGGACTAGTCTGTAAATCTGTACTAGTAGAATAACAGGTTCCCTTGAAGAAGCCTCCCTGGTGAACATCACTGACGTCTGTGTGACCAGTGCTGCTTTGTCTTCTAGAGCTTTGCTAAGTGCTTGTGCTTATTATGCTTACACAGCGCTTTTCTGCTGCATCTGAACTGCATGTAAATCAGTAAATAAACACGGCCTGTTATTAGCATCAGTATTCCAGCACCGCTGCTCCGGCTGTGCGTATCTGTCAGACGCTGACCATGATATTTAAGAGGAGTGTGAGGAGGAACACACTCCCATTATGAAGCCTAACTGAGCGGCTAATCAGAGAGACTCCAGAGGAGGGCTGTTAAAACGAGAGAAGAGGCGAAGCTCTGGAGGAAAAGTGGAACTTCTGGAATGGAAACAATTCCCCCAAGTGGGGATCAATAACTGATGATAAATTTAGACTGATATGATCAATATTTATTGAGCTACACATACAGAAGTCTGTCTCTCAGTATGGCGTCGAGCCGCCGTGTTTGCTAACCCAACACGCCAGACGTCTCGGCATGGAGCTGTACAGGTTCCTGATGGTGTCCTGTGATAATCCATCCCATGCAGCTTGAATATCCTCACACAGTTCCTGCAGATGGTGCGGTAGGGGTGGAGGTGGAGTGACACCAGGCCTTCTGGACATATGATGCGTGACAACAAACCGTTCATCTTGGTGCTGACCACGGTGCCTCCACACACGGATTCGTTGATCGTCTCCACCAAGACAAAAGCGGGACTCGTCACTGAAGATGACCCGCTGCCGTTCTGAGTCACTCCATGACAGTCTGGCACGACACCGTTGCAGTCTTTGGTGACTGTGACGTGGTGTTAAGGACAGTCGTGGTAACGGTCTGTGTGCATGTAGTCCTGCGTGGTGCAGCCGTCTGCCAATGGTGCTGCACTAACAGGATGACTCATGGAGGACACCACTGCTCGCTGGATGTCTGTAATCGTGGCTGTTGGGTCAGTCAGGTACAGAGATAAGACCTGTTGCTTGCTGTTGGTTGATTCCTTCTGATTCCCTGTAGGTGCAACTACTCAAAGAGTACCTATAAGTTCCCTGTGAGTGGGCGGGGCTACACAAGCTGTAGATAGAATGTGTTGTAACTTGTGACATCACAAAGACAGTGAATTCAAATCAGACCATTAAAGACCGCACAGACTGAGGAGCGATGAGTAGGTCACATTTTCATCAAACTGCCTTATTTAAGGAAAAAAATGGCTTTCCATGATACGGCTCTTCCCTATTCATGAGTTACACAGTTCAGAGACGAGCAGGAAAACAGAGGAAAACGAGTGGTGGGAGATTAATGGAGGGAGATGAACGGATGCACTCATCACTATGCTCCTGTCCTGGATTCCTCATTCTGCTGCTTCAAGTGCATCATTCCATAAAGCAGAAGACGATCAGACAGAGTCATTACAACCATGGTGAGAGATAAATAGAGAGAGGGAATGAGGAAGAGAGAGGGAACGAGACTAAGACAGACAGAGGAGAGAGAGAGAGAGAGAGAGAGAGAGAGAGAGAGAGAGAGAGCGCACATAAACAGAGAGGTATAAAACATCATAAACAGAGAAACTACAGAAATGAGAGGAGAGAGATGACAGAATGATACAGAGAGAGAGAGAGAGAGAGAGAGAGAATATAAGAAAGAAAGAGGAGATAGACTGGCAAACAGTCAGCAAGTGAGTTTTAGTCCTCCCTCTCTTTCTCTCTCTCTTTGTCTGACTCACTCACTCACACACTCAACTCACTCCTTCACTCACTTAGCCATCTACCTCACTCAGTCACTCATCTCCATCACTCAACTCACTCACTCATCCACCCAACTACCTCACCCACTCATCTCTATCACTCACCTCTATCACTCAACTTACTCACTCACTCACCTCACTCACTCATCTCCATCACTCACTCACTCATCTCCATCACACACTCAACTCATCTCCATCACTCAACTCACTCACTCGTCCACCCAACTACCTCACTCACTCATCTCTATCACTCAACTTACTCACCTCACTCATCTCCATCACTCACGCACTCACTCATCTCCATCACTCACTCACTCACTCATCTCCATCACTCACTCACTCATCTCCATCACTCACGCACTCACTCATCTCCATCACTCACTCACTCATCTCTATCACTCACTCACCTCCATCACTCACTCACTCATCTCCATCACTCACTCACTCATCTCTATCACTCACTCACTCACTCATCTCCATCACTCACTCACTCATCGCTATCACTCACTTTCAACTCATCATCAACATTATTATTATTATTATTACTATTATTATGATTGCCATTATTATTATTATTATCATCATCAACATTATTATTATTATTGCCATTATTATTATTAGCGTCATCATCATCATCATTATTATTATTATTATTATTATTATTATTATTATACCTATTATACTCTTAGCAAGTCTGAGCTGTACAGTCTCCTCCAGGAAACACTCTTCTGGTTTCTTTAATCCAGATTTCTGCAGGTTCTGACCCACAGACTGACTCAGTACATCATTATCTCTGGCTCCGGCTCCAGGATCGATTGAATGAGCTCTTATTTAGCCACAGTGAGCTGGAATTCCAGGAGGCATTATTCCCAGACGCTAAGTCAACATCCTGGGATGCTGCCCGAAACAGGATGTAGAATAAAACTGAGCTGGTTTATTTTCTCCGCTGCCCGACCGGAGTGTTCTTCCACACCATGAGGCCCTCCTGAAGGTCTGCGTCTCACGGCCGGCACCGGGATGAAGAGACTGAGGGGTCAGTTAAACTGGCGAGGAGGGCAAATCTTAAACAGCAGGTAAGGTCAGGTAAGGTCAGGTGAGGTTTCAGGAGCTAACGATGTGTTTATCTCACAGCAGCGGTGAAACCAGCCTGAACACGAGAGTCCTCACAGGATTTGGGGTATTCCGAGTATTCCGAGTTTCCCCGTCACCCCTCACTCTGTGATATACGAGTTTTCCTCACACCGGATCTCCACAGCGATTTAATGTCTGCTGTATCCCATTACCATCGTGTCTGCCACTGCCTGTGGAGCCGAGGAGTCGATTCAGTGGAGAGTCAGACTCACTTATGCACCACTAGGAGCCCCGTGCTGAGCCCTGAGCTTATTTCTTTTACTTTTTTCAAGCTTTTTCATCTTTTATCAACTTTTGNTGTTTCTTTTTTCACTACATTTTCTAATTTTTCTAAACTTTTTTCATGGATTTTTTACTTTTTTACTTAGTTTTTCAATTTTTATTTTTTACTTTTAAATTTTTTTCTAAAAAAAACTTTTCTAATATTTCGTCTTACTTTGGTCTTATTTTTTAAAAACTTTTTTTCTTACTTTTTTCATGTTTTTTTCTTTTTAACTTTTGTACGATTTAAAATAAATCTAATGTTAATTTATATTTTGTTATATATTGTATCTTTATACCATCTTGTTGTTTCGTGTGAGAGGGCAGTTGTCAAAGCGCTTCACTGCTGTTTGCACCGTGTCCGTATGTGATGAATAAACTTTGACTTGATTTGAATGGATATGACTATCGCTTGAGGTCTCAGGTCTTCAGATGCAGGCTGGTCAGGACAGTTCAGCTCTTACCTTGGTTCCCACAAGTGTGTGAGCATTCCGTCCACAGTGACCACTCCGAGAGGACACAGCTGACCGGGCACTCCACCTGGCAGGACTCACTGAGGGTCCAGGGCTGAGGAGGTCCCAGCTGAAACAACAGAGCGGAGAGTGACCCTCGGAGCACCACGACTGTTATGTGGCATATGCTTCATTTACATTACATATTTACTTCTATGTGATGTTGGCAACTGCTTATTTATTTATTTATTTAAATACAATACACATTAATCAACATCATTATTTCATGTAATGGAAATATTAGCCAAATGGCTAATTTTCATATGCAATCAACATTAGCTAACCATATTCTCATTACGTGACGTTAGCTAACATGCTAACACTACTTTTCTTCTAGGTAATTTATTTAGCAATACATATATACATGCAATACATAGCATACATGCTTATGGCTATCAGTTCTTCCATGCTAATGGTAGTGTTTGTTAGCGCAAGCCTGACTGATGTTGCGCCACTACTGTGATGATGGGACACTATAACAGGGACTGACAGGTAACCTGATGACGATACTTCAAAGGTATTGTCAGGAACAAAGAACCAGGACCGTCGTGCGCAGAGCTAAAGACCAGATGGACTTTATTAAACCAGCGAGTAATCGAGCACAGCAACAACACACAAGCAAACATAGAGGGAGAAGGGAAGATCGAAGTCACAGGACAGGCGGAGGTCAGAACCAGGGTAGACAGGCAGCGAGGTAACCAAAGTGGAAGGGCTAGGAAAAGAGAATGGTCAAAGAAACGAGAGAGAGGTCGACAGCCAGAGAGTAGGTAAAAGAGAAAGCCGACAAGGGACAAGCAAAAGAGGAGGTCAAAAAACAAGGGGGGTCAAAAGCCAGAATCAGAATACACAGAGAAGGACCGCGCAGAATCGCAAACTAGGGTCGGCAAAACTTCGCAGTGAGGAAGTGTTTGTGAGAGGCATATATACTGGAGCTAAATTTTATACAGCTGGGCTAAAACTCAGGAGACCTAGAGCGGGGCTGATTGGATGACTGGGGACATGTGGGTGTGACGTCATCGAGCAATGCCCTCTGGGAAGTTAAGTCCCGGGGAGTGGAGGAGCCGGGAAAACCCGGAAGCGTGACAGGTATTAATCAGTGTGTTAGGAACGAGAACTGGTATGGACAGAGGACTAATTTACCTGCAAACAGCTTAAATAATATTCCATAATATTAACGTTTAATATTCTATTCTCTTTACTGCTAAAACAATGGAATGGTACCGGCCGGTACGTGACTGTCATCATGGTTCTATGGTACACCATCCCAGGGGACAATGTGTGAGGAACACATTCAACACTTTTGGTGTCCTAATGAGCTCTGAAAAATATAACCCTTAATAATTTCCTCAGGAATTTACTGATGAACTCCAGCGTGACTTTTTTTGTATCTTTTTTCTTTGGAGCTAACTTGCCGAAGCTTCTCCAGAGGGGGCGCTAGGAACATGCAAGTCTGCTTCAGTTAAAGAGGAGAAACAGACACATGAACCCACACCAGCAGGAGCTCACACGGACATGGGTTTATACTAAAACAGAAACGCTGAATATTTTATTACTGAAATGTTTTGATAATTAGGATTAGGAAAATCTTGGGAAGCTGATGCTGCAGCAGATTGTGTGGGTACCAGGGGGAGGTATAAACGGCAATCCAGATTTTTTTCTTTTTAAAACAAGAAAATATTATTATAATTATAATATAATTATTTTCATACGGTGGGCTCCAAAAATCTGAGACCACTACAGAATATGCTTTTATTTGCATTCCTTCCAAGTTAAAATTCTGTTAATTACAAATTTATTGTTGGTATGACATTTTGAATCCAGACATGAATTTTAGATTGTTTCATAGAATTTGATGGTCCACAATTTGCTGTGATGACGGAGTGTACTTCAGCTTGAACTCCACAAATCTGTGCAAGAGCCTCTTTTGAGTAGATACGGAAGATCTGAAGAATTAAAGATGAGCTTTAATAGGTGGGAATTAAAAAACAAATTTCTTTTTTTAAAAAATTAAAAAGTTGACGGTTTTGTACAAACTTTAACATAATCAATGACACAAATGAGCTGGAATTTGAACACTGACTTCGAAACGAGTACCTAACCGTCAACATTCCTTTCTTTTTGTCAGGAACAACAAACTTAGTTCAATACACGCCAAGCTACAAGTCAGCCGAGATTTACAGATTGGTAGTAAAGCACAACAGCATGGACCAGGCCAACAACACCGAGGGGACAAGGCAGAGGGATAACCAGAGAGGCAGGCAGGGGGCAAGAACCAGAGAGCAGGAGATACAGGCAGACAGATCCAAAGGAGAAAGACAAAAGCGTAACCCAGTAAACAAAAGGGGAACACAATACCAGACGGTCAGAACCAAAGGGAAGTCAAAACCAGAGAAGGCAAGAGAGGACGCTCAGTACGCAAACCGGGTTTGGCAATACTTCGCAGAGTGTATGTGTGTCTGAGGGGTTTAAATGCTAGCAGTGAAATGAGAAGCAGGTGTGTGTAATCAGTACTCAGGTGAGGACGAGCGAGTGTGTGAGGTGTGATTGGACAGTTTGGGGCAGTTTGACCCACAGACTGACTTAGTTCATCATTATCTCTGGCTCCAGCTCCAGGATCGATTGAACGAGCTCTTATTTAGACACAGTGAGCTGGAATTCCAGGAGGCATTATTCCCAGACACTAAGTCAGCATCCTGGGATGCTGCCCAAAACAGGATGGAGAATAAAGCTGAGCTGTTTTTTTTTTTTAATGTGGCAGTGATGTCATCGGGTAATGAACTTGAGTTCAGGAGGTCAGGGAAAGCCGGAGGCGTGACACTTTTCATTTCTCTTGTAAAACTTTTCTTTTTTTTCTTTTTTTTAAGTTTAACTCTAAAATATTCCAGATTTCCAATGTGGTTTCAGACTTTTGAAGCCATATTTAAATTCTATTTAATTTCAGTGTTAAAACAGTCTGAACTTCTGACTTTCTGTTAATTTTACTGTCAAAATAACAAAATAAAAATGAGCTAATTCCCATCATAATAACGTCTCTCCTCTAGACTGAAGGCTCAGCGAATCATCTGAGTCAGAATGAATTCATATAGCAGCACAGCTAGGACTGTCATCACCGCTAATATCTGCTGCTGCTAAGGGTTAAAGTTATTCACCCCTCATTCACCCCTCATGCCCTGCAGCTCATAGACTGGTCATTAGAGGTCACGGTCTATTAGTGCTGACTCTTCGCCGAGCGCTACACGGGCTGCGGGTGCGGCGGGGAGTTAATAGCTGGTCATGGCTGATTTGAAGTACATGCTATTGAAGGGTGCACTTCAGTGGCGTGGTGTGTAATGGTGTGTGGAGTGGACGTTAATGGTTACCTCCTCACACACACTCAGATCCAGAACCCGCCCGTCGCTGCGTGTGCAGTCCAGCAGCCGCGTCCTCTGACCCTCACCGCACACGGCGCTCTCACTCAGCATACAGCTACTCCAGCCTGGGGAACACACACACACAAACACACACACACACACAGCTCTGTTATATATATATATTTATATGAGCACATTATTAGGTACACCATATAGGACACTCTGT
>JAVGWN010001386.1:10000-12456 GCA_034552555.1 Semaprochilodus insignis | reverse complement strand
TCGAGTGTATAACTCTAAGCTCTAAATGTAGGTATTGTGGTATAGACTGAGTCTGTTCTACAGTTTCTCGTTAGGTCGAGTGTATAACTCTAAGCTCTAAATCAAATGAAAACTATGTAACTGTACTAATTACAGTGCTAATTAATAGGAATGAAAAGATGAAAGTGTTTTTTTTGTGAACTTGTTTATGTTTACGTCTCTCGGTTTGTCTGTCTCCATCCTTTTTGAATTTTGGGTTTCCATGACGGCTGGATCTGTGGTGCGTTTTCCAATCTCACGGTGTATCTTGCTGGAGCCGGGACACACCGTCTTTGTGAGTGCATGCTGGCCACGCTGGCGGAGCTCATCTCCATAATTGCATCTCCAAAAAAGACGTGCACCTGGCAACCTGGCGCAGTTTCATCTGAAGAGCGAGATGCAACAACCTTTCTGGAAATGAGAGCTGATTTAAAGCGAAGGGAGAAGAAATCTCATCTACATACCGTGTTGATCTCCTATGGCGTTTTCTCACCATACGTTGAAAATCAAGAGCTCTGTTTCTGGTGGGGAACCCTCAGGGAGTTCTAGGCCTCTTATTCTTAATCTCACGTACTCTGTAAGTAAGGCTCTGCTTGGAGCCAACAGCGTTAAAACACTCAGCGGGATATTAGCCAATCAGGACTGTTCCCTCTGTGGTGTCTGGGAGGGTAAAGTCAATCGTGCTGTCCCAGTGGTTAGGACTTCAGGAGCTGGACTGAAGGTCTTACCCGCTAGGAAGTGACAGAGGAACCAACAGTCACAGTCTGATATACAATGGGGTGGAGGTTCTAGATGCCTCAGTGACATAACCACGGAAAGTAGGGGTGCTCTTGGCGCTGAGAGTATTAAAGGAAAATACCTGTAACTATACTTCTTCCATTGACCTTTAACCCCAGGATGTAGACATGGCTGCAAAAGCTCATCTTCTAAGCCACTTGTCCTTCCGGGTCACGGGGGGTGCTGGTCCCTATCCCAGCCTTCAGTGTCTGGAAGGCATGAAACACCCTGGACTGCATGTCTGTGGGAGGAAACTGGAGCACCCAGAGTAAAACCCACACATGCTCGGGAGAACATGCACACCGCATGTGCACATGCACACCGATACGACCGCAAACGACTTCTTGTTGTAAGGCGACACCGCTACCCACTGCACTGCTGCGCCACCAAGCCGCCCTGTGTATGGGTCAGTGCTTGGCTGTGATGAGGTATATACCCTAATGGCCATATGTCCAACAAGGTGGCACGTACGGATGATTGCTATCAAGCGGGTAATCGTGAAACTCTGGCCAAGTTCAAAGATGACGAAGGTGTGAGTGGAGACTCCAGGGCCACACCAGAGACCTGCATAAACAAGCTAGGGTGAACCTCCTTCCGTCTTGCAAGGCAGTAGCCAGGATTTCACAGAGCACCAAAGCAAGCGCAGTGGCCATCCTAAAGTAGTGCCTCTCAACCCAGGACCTGGAGGCGGCCCTGCCCTGCAGATTTTAGAGGACTCCCTGTTTAACCCCCCCGCGACTCTGAAAGGGCTTGTTAATGACCTGGTAAGGTGAATCAGGTGTGCTGGGAGCAGGGAGAGCACTAACATGTGCAAGGCACGGTGCCCCCAGGACCAGGGTTGAGAAAGCCTGTCCTAGAATGGACTGATTTGCTTAGGGACCGCGTAGAAGCACTGCAAAATGACGCCGTGGTTCGGAACATGCTAACAGGCTTGAAATCACCAGGTGATGCTGAGACTGATGACTTGAAAATAGAAGCTCTCCCGGAGAAGGCTGCAAACACTAAGTGCCAGGAACAAACTTTCGTCTTCCTCAGCAGCTAAACTCTGACAGGCTGGAATATTAACTCAAATTGCTCGCAGACGTCGCTCGCGATTTCCCCTGCAAGACAGCAAGGCATAGTCTCGAATAAGTCTAAGCTCCATCCGCAAACAAAGGGTGTTTTCCAACAAGCTGACAAGCTTTGCCTCTGCCTTCCAGCCTTAGCTCCTTCTTCTGAAAGAACGTTCTCATTCCTGCGCCGTCAGAAAACATACCTTTGGGGTTTTGATGAGGTACCTGGGCCTGCTGCAAACATAAGGTAAGACTATGCTTTGTGCTGCCACTAGTATCGTGTAGGAACCCTTGTAGCCTGGGGAAGTGCTGCAACTCCACAACTGGATGGAAGACGTCTGAAGGGATGTTGAGCCATGCTGTCTGGAAAGCCACCCACAGGTCCGTGGTGCTTGTAGGTGCAGGATCTTGGGTGCCAATGGACCTCTCCACCACGTCCCATAGGTGTCTGATTGGGCTCATGTTGAGCGAGCGTGCAGGCCACACCATTCGTCGGAACTCTCCAGAATGCTCCTCGAACCAGTTCTAGACAGCTTGGGCCCTGGAGGCATGGTGCAATTTCCTGCTGGAATATCCCATCACTGTCGGGGGACATCAAGTATGGCTGCA